>JANUFV010028118.1:0-11657 GCA_024757865.1 Epizoanthus scotinus
GGCGATGCAACTGAAGAGGCTCAAATAGAGCGAAATATATATATTGCAAGCCAGCAACTTTATTTATCACACAAGATATTTAATCTATTACACAAATTTTTAACCAAAGGAAGTATATATCGCAGGTTTTAGTTTTATTTTGTAAAAGATACGTAGAAAGAGAAAAATAAGACGGAAATGTCAAACTCGACACAATCTCCAAAGTTGCAGGAATTAAAAAAGCCAGAAAATGTTCATTTATTAGTTTTCACCAAAGTCCATCGAAAGATGTTTTGAGTGATGACGCTTTGACTACTGACTTGCCAGCACACATGGCGGAGTTGTTGCACACACTCTCACCGGAACCGAAAGCCCTTGAAAGGACATCGCTGCACTGCTGCACTTGAACTGGCCAGGGTCGGTCGTTGTAATTCTTCAGATTCTGTTTATTTCTATGACCAGGAATTGCCATTATCTGACGGTTTGGTACGCCAGCTTCTGACCATTATAGTATGATCACTGTCGCTCGGAGACAGTGTCAGTGGTTTATGCATGTAGAGGCGGGAAAGCGCTGCTTCAACACTGATCTTGCTCATTGTCTTGCTTATTTGGCAAAATAAAATTTAGCAATTCGTCTTCGTCCTCTTTTTCCGTATTGAAAAACTATTAATGTTTGCAAAAAACGTTTTTTATAAACGTTCCTGTACTGCGAGAATGTAAACAAAGTGAACGTCACAGCCGGCAAAATGAAATGCAAAGCAGTGGTGTCACGTTAGCGTGTGACATACTCTCATGTCAAATGGGTTTTCAGCCAATCACACACAGCATGCGTAATATAAAAATTATTTTATAAAACAAATTTGCGATAGATCTCCGTGGTATGAACTCTTATATACCACGCTTTTGGTCAATGATCAAAATGTTGTCGATACATGAGGCGACAGACGAGTGCATCCACAAAACGTTTTGACCGTGAGATGACGCAAAGAAGTGGTACATAAAGCAAATGTCACGGAAATCTATCGCAAATTGTCTTTTGCAGCTACAGTTGCCCATTGTTATTTACAAACGACGCGTTATCTGCTGTCAAATTATGTTCCTTATTCTCATCGTCTATTCCTGTGATTAAAGTCTCAAGCATAATATTAAACACAATTTAAATTCATTTTACTCCCCACCTCTCTTTCTGGCTCTAACTCGTTGCATGACGTACGTCTCCCATGATTCCCTAATGGACTATTCGCAAGTCCTGTTGGAAGTCCAAAGGTCACATTGACCACATTCAACGTTTGACCGCACGCCTGCTAGCTTGCTAACCTCTTATCAACCACTGTTAACTTGATTCTCATACATTCAACTCATATTCTCATTTACTCATTTTTTTAACCCTACCCAGAATCAAAACCTCAAATGTGTGCAATTCTGCAATTGATTTCGGCTCCATTAAGTTTAAGAGACCTGTTATCTTTTTATTTATTCGTGAAGCCATTTTAACGCAGGTTATGGAAAGAAACGACACATATTTCATATTCGCAGCAACGTTTGACAATGCGTTGGCGGCTCTGGAGACCAGTTTGTAGCTTTGACAGATAATAGATTTCCCAGAGTCATTTGCTTGAGCCGAGGGGTATATTTTGATCAGCAGAAATCTCATATTTTCTTAATATCTTGGAGCTGTTCCAGTCTATATTTTTAAGAACTGTCTTTTAAATTAATATTTTGATAGTTTAAAGCCGGGATACCATAATCGAAAACACTTTTTATTTATTATTGTTACAAAAAAGCAGATATCTTTTTTCAAATTCTGTTCTTCCTGTTTTGGATACTGTTTATGCGAGTGAGAGCGAGATGTCAACACGTTGGTTATCTATCATCCTGAGATTGGAAAACTTCCAGACAGTTGGCTAATTAAGGATAACATGTTGCGAGTTAAAATTGAAATCTCATTGCCTTTTTCTAAACGTTTGCTGAAATACTTTTCCCAAGTGCTTCTATAACTTAGCATAGCAAGAGGACGAGTTTTCTATTTCTCTTTACAAACTAAGCCCAACGCTAAACAACGAGAATATATAAATATATGCTCCTTATCGAAATGTAATCCAACCTCTTACTCAGTAAACTTAATTTCATTGGTTTATGCACAAATTTTAAAAATCAAAGTCGAAAATTTCACATCTGATACATACTCGGAGACCCAGGGGTAGATCGTCCGGCAGCGCAAAAACAGGGCGCAAGGAAGTTTCAAGTAAAGGGTTTCTGATAATAAGAAAAAAATATATAAAGTTAAAGAAACTGCTTTACTAGAAGCTACGGTCAGTGTCATGAATTGATAGTAAGAACTTTGAAAGGTTTAATAATAGCGTGGAAAAACTCAAACACATGGATGAAACCCAATTAGAAGGTAACAATTTTGCATTTATATGACGTTTTTCACTGGATTTGGCCTGGAATCTGAAAAATAATTGTTTTTGTTCATGATCACCCACTTTGGGTGTGTTCGCTAATGTTGCCAAAGTACGGTGTGTTTAATTCCACATTATTTAAAAATGACAATTGCTTAAGATTTAATAATATGTTTGTACACTCTTGAAGCAATATCTTATTCGGCAGTAATAATACAATTATTTCTTGATGGCAATTCGGTTTTTTTGTGGCGAGTCTTGAAAGTTGCCTGAAAATTATACACCTGTAGTCCGGCTTGAAGTTTGATCGCCGAGAACTTTGACGTTTTAGAATGTTTTCACAAACGAAAATCCATTTTATCACTTGTGTATGATGCTTTTTCAGTTGTGATTTCATTCTCTGATTTGAAAACGTGCAGATTGATTATGTTTCTAAATCTTTGCTTGAGCTCAAGCTTGTATTTTTTACTTTTTTGTATTTTTGACAATTAGTGCTGCATTGTTCATGTGATTGTTAATGGCATGTTTCAACTAAGCGTCACCTCTCTACCAACACATGAATCACTAGATTCCTTAGTGGAAATCTTCAATGAATTCTTTATACAAATAATTCACAATATTAGAGCCGAGCTCCACAGTTATCCACTGACTCTCATACCATCACATCAGGCCCAACCAGGAACCTGTGGCCATGCATTTAGCAATTTCGATCTGCTGGACAATAATCAAGTTAAAAATGTCATCTTATCCATGCCGTCTAAATCCTGCCTTCTCGATCTCTTGCCGAACTATCTGATTAAAAACTACGTGGACGCTTTAACACCTACCATAACAAATATAGTGAACAAATCGCTGTCATCTGGTGAGTTCCCTAATCTACTCAAGCAATCCCACGTACGTCCACGGCTGAAGAAGTCCAATCTGAATAAGGATATATATAAGAACTACAGACCGATATCCCCTTCCTGAGCAAAACCACTGAGAAGATTGTTGCAACTCAAACCTATAACTATCTGAATGCTCATAATCTTTTTCCATCTATGCAATCAGCATACAGAAAATATCACTCCACTGAAACAGCACTTCTCCAAGTAACCAATAATATTCTAAGGGCGTTAGACAACCACCAAGATGTGGTCTTAGTTCTACTCGACCTATCCGCCGCTTTTGATACCCTCGCCCACACTATTCTAATTGATAGACTGAGGAACAGATTCGGCTTCACTGGAACTGTACTACAATGGTTCATATCTTATATCCATGGTCGCTCCCAATCCGTTATTATTGGCAATACTACCTCCTCTTCACGTGATTTAGAGTATGGTGTCCCTCAAGGATCAGTACTGGGCCCTCTGCTATTTACTCTTTACATAGCTCCTCTAGAAGACATCATAGCTAAATACAATCTTGACTGTATGTTTTACGCTGACGACACTCAGTTGTACATTGCTATAAATTCTAAAAACTCTGCCCCGTCACTTCACACTATGTGCTGCTGCATTGATGAAATTATATCATGGGACATTTCCAATAAGCTTCTGTGTAATGCTGACAAAACAGAAGTTACCCATTTTACATCACGATTCAAGAAAAACCCTATAAATATCATCAAGCCCATAACAATTAATAACATTGCCGTTGAGATATCTGAAAAGGTACGCAACCTTGGAGTCACCCTCGATAGACACTTTACCTCTAAACACCATATTCATGAATCATGTAGGAAACCAACTGCAGCAATCAAGTCAATCAGTCAAATTCTCAAATATCTTAAACAAGTCAATCTTAAAAAGCTAGCTAGTGTCTTAGTAATGCTTCACATTGAATACTGCAACAGCCTCATGATTGGACTGCCAAAACAGGATTATGGAAAGCTATACAGCGTGTACAAAACAGTGCTGCACGCCTGATAACGGGTATTAAACGAAGTGACCATATAACTCCAACCCTGAAGAAACTACACTGGCTTCCAGTCAAACAAAGAATTAATAACTTTAAAATCATATTTTTAACATACCAAGTAATTCACGGCCTGGCCCCTAGCTACATGTCTTCGCTAATTGATCACTACCGTCCTCAACGAAATCTACGTTCTTGCAGTCGTCTCCTCCTTGCTGTTCCATCTACAAGAACCTCAACCTATGGCCAACGTGCATTCGCAAATGCTTTGATCTGTTTGAGATATAAACCGTTCATAACGGCAGGATAATTGCAATAAAATTGTATTATTACCTTGTCTTTGAACCGACTTGTTGTCGTTTCACTGTCAGATATACCAACAATAAAAATCTCGCCCTGCTTCTATCATACATTGAAATGTAGCACGTCTTATGAATTATACTCTTCCGGTGGAGAAAATGGCTCATCGGCACGAAGCTACATTTCCCGAATATAAATATTATAAAATATAAACTTAGACTTACCACGTCTGCGTAGCCATTGACCCAGCCCTCGATGAAAACTGTCGTAAATCGGTAAACGTCTTTGTTTTGGTGCGGACAGTAATTTAAGAGGTATCTCAAAGAATGTTTCGAGATCGAGAGACAGGAGGTTATCGCACACGAGATATATTTACTAGACAAAACCATAAAAATAACTGATGGAGCTTTGTAAACAACATACCGTAGATAATGCTTGCCAGGGATTGTTGATCTCTTCCTAGTATGGAATCGGCTAGTCGTATGTCACGTACAAAATAGATGATTCGTTGTTATGGTCAAAATAAGAAAATGCAGAAAAGCCCGGCTAACTGTATCTCGTATTTTTAGAACACGAATGACGTTCAACTAGCGTTCAAATGGAGTGTGGTTCATTTTACTACTCACGAAGATACAATCAATACGTTCTCAATTGTCATACATGAATGAAAATGAAAACTGGTCTGGGAGACAAGATGCTGGTGCGACAGTGTATTTTCGTTTTGGGATTAAGAATAAGAGCTAAGGGTTTATTGTAAAATGAAGAACTAAAGTTATGGGCCAACTAATTAGCATTACAAAAGGAGACGACATTTAAATGCCGAAACAGAATGAAGGTACGAACAATTCTAAATTGTAAACAGGCGGCCGCCTGTCTCTCTTCTACTTCGTTCTTCCTACGGTGTTATTGAAGTGGCATCGTCAACAAACTTACACAAAACTATTTTGTCGCACTATACTGAAATAACCCCTCGTTGAATCCTGATTATGGCATTCTTCCAGCGTGTCAACGACATGACGACAGGAAGTACTTACTTATACAAGACGGAAATACACAAAGCCACTGTCTAGCTCTGCGTTCGTGCTTAGAGGCGATTGAGAATCCCAATTACAGCCCAGGGCCTACAATAACGACTTTTTAACCATATTTATATTTATTTATTTATTTTGTTTTGCCTTCACCGGCACAAAACAAAGTTGATACAAACAACAGCAAAAAACACACACAAAAAAGGCGGGGACTCAACAACAGTGTTATTTGTCCCTTTTGAATTTTACAATATTGTAAAGTTTTTACACAATTCAGCCATTCCAGCTGTAAACGTTTTTAAACTCTTTCCTAGCCGATTACTGTGGGCCCTGATGCTAAAAACTAATAAGAAAAAGTGAAAACCACGTTACAATATCAATGCTAAAATCTAATAACAGCAGGTGATGGGGCTAGTTAGGCTGCGAGCGGTATTACATTTTAGACAGATAGTTTTCCACGTACGGACATCTTCTATATCGTAGCAGGAACGAAGTGCAGTGAATCAATAGTCTGGCAATAGTTTCTCAAATTGTTGGAGGGTATATAGGAAGCTTGAGTCTTACATTTTTAGGAGAGTTTGAATATTTCCCCAAAAGTTTTGCATAGCTGCTTTATACTTACTAGTCAACACTTATTTTCACGTTTAGTTTTATTTTACTATTCCCTTCAGATTTTTCTGAATTCATTTTTAAAGTTCGTACAAATAACACGTTTTTCAAAAATAGCAACTATTTCGTGCTGCAGGGAATGAATGAATGGACAGAGAACACTCTCAACAGTCCAGAGTGAGTTGACGTTAAACTTCTCTGAACGTTTTGCATTCCAGTTACCTGGTTGAATATATTTTGAATAACTCCAATCTATACCAAATACTTACAACTATTCTTATATTTATAGCTTCGCCCCGCCCCTGTTTATCAAGTCTTGTTTTCATAGTGAATTATAACGACAACAGCTAATAATAAGAAGTCTGTTAGGTAACAGCGATTACATTTTAGACTAAATAACAGTCGCGTGTTATGTTTTTTAATTTGCAACTTCCTGCAGCAGGCCCGCTCAAACACTAACTTATGTGTTGAGTGTTGACACTAGTCAGACTCAGAACTCTGAAGTTCCAGCGACTGTAGAGGGGGGAGGGGTGGGTTGTGCCCCCGCCTATGTAGCTTCAAAGTAGTAATGCTATTTTAAAATATGAACCTTGGAAATTAATTAGATCTCTGAAGACTAATTCGTTTGACATTATTACATTGTCCTAATGACATGGCAATGGCGTCATGATGACGTCTTAGAATAAAATAATCGGGGTTTTAAGATTTTTCAGCAAATACTTGATCAAGCAAACCTAATAGCCCCACGTGGCTTTCTGAACAACACACAAATGCTAGTAAATAGTAAAAACTACAGCAACTGTCAGTTATAATTATGTTATTACGCAAAAACTAAGGGGGTAGTGGAGGGGATTCGGCGGGAAATGCTGTCTTACTTAGTCATAGATCAACATAAAATGCACCAAGCGCATTTCCACGTCTTACAGAAGCTGATAATGTATATTGCATGCTGTAAAGTTAAAGAAAACAGAAGAAAAATAACTACTAGAACCTGCTATTACCATAGCAACATGGTTACTATAGCAACATCGTACACCATAATTAAACGTTAACCATATTCCTTTTTTCTTTGATAAATTTGAGTAAACTGCGAGCCATTTGTCTTGAATTGCCGAAAAATTACAACAGGGTTGATTATGACGAGTTTTATATTCCACTTTATCTTTAATACAGACAGTAGATATACTGACACTATACACAAGCAGCATTACAGTCAATGCAGTGACCAGTACCACCCTATTTTAATTTGGTACCTTTCTTTGTGACCCTAATCTAATGTTTCTGCAAAAATATTTTAGGTAACAAAAATACAAAGTGCAAAGTACGAGTACACAGCCTTGGAAAGACTGAAAGATCGCTCAGACTCAAATCTTAAAACTTTCCTGTTTCTCAAATGTTACCAACATAATATTTAGAACTATCTATATTAGTATGTCATATTATTATTAGAATTATATCTTTATCAATTCGAAGTTAGATTGCAAATTTAGTAATATTGGAATTGTAAGTTTACATGAATTTTCGTCTCTTTTTAGTAATATCAGAATTGTAAATTTATATATTCTTATTCTCGGATTTGTAAAGCATTGAGACTTTGTATAATGCTTAATATTTATATTATATGATATTAAGGTAGCCCGCCTGGCGCTATATAGATTACATGTGGGAGTAATACCAACTATGTAGTTCAGCAGATCAACAGCACGTGCGATGAGAAGGCAATCAGTGAATCGTTATTATCATAAACATGTTGATCAACGGCTGAACGGGTATTTTTGCGTGAAAAGAAGCAAAAGTTATATATATTTGCAATCCTGTACAGAGTGAGGACATACATATGATCAGATCTAAGGTAGGGTCCACAGTGTACGGTAGTCGAGCCATGTGCTAGATGCGTATATAGGTATGAGTGGATAAGAAACTACTGGCTACTTCAAGTGTATTAGTACAAATAGTGCACATTTCTCGGTAAATAGGTAATTATCATTTGAGACATAATTTTCAATGATAGAGAATTTCTGTTAAATATAGTTTATTACGTGAATATATCCACTCAACCCTGTGGAGATCGACGTTAGGTACAATGCAAAGTCCATGTCTCTTGAAAATTTGCATATGTGCCAAATTAATGTATATGACTCTAATTCTGTGATATCATTCATAAATACCAAGTAACTGTAGCTTAAACATATCGTTTTGATATTTATGACTGAAAATGTGATTACTTAGCAAAGAGTGCATAAATTAAGACAAAATCAAAAGTTACTCAAAAACGAGGAATTACAAACACAAGTGGAAAAGTTTGGGGGCAAATCTGTGCTGTCTTACAATTCGCAGGAGTGGCTTTACAGCGAACGGAAGCGACGCGTGGACAGTAGGTAGAAGATCGTCTTTGAACATTTCATGTTCAAGCATTTGAATTAGAATTTCAATCGTAGATAGTATGATACAAGGAAAATGAATGCTTATAATTCGTAGACAATTCATCTTTTGAACTTCCTTTCCAATTTATAAACATGTATTTATATCTTATGCTGGGTATTTTGCGTGATGTAAACAACAAACAAGTGACTTTGTCGACAAGAGCGAATTCATTTAACAGTTTACGCCTGTCGTCTTACTAATGTTGAATTTAGTTTCGGAGATTTACTGAAAAAATCACTAAATCCTTAAAACTGCTAAAGGGATCCTCTAAACACGGATCTCGCGTCACTTCTGTTTGTTATACTGATAGCTTAGGTGAAGTTTAGAGTGTTTTGAAGGAGAAAAGCCTGAATGACCCACAACAAGTTGTGTAAACGAAATACCCAAGAGCACACTCACCGGCAGTCTCGTTTTAAGAACCCACGTTTTTAAGCCTGCAGCGAGAAACGAAGGGCTCTGGGATAAAGGACGAGCTTCTAAAGAGTTTGGTTGTGCGTGCAAATGGCTAGAAATGGTTTACGCATGCGTGGCGTTCCAGAACGTGGGTTCTGAGGTCGAGATCAGTGACTCGCCGGGTATCGACGTTTGGGTGCGCAAATAGTGAATATTTATCCAAATTATTAACTTTAATCATCAAAAATACAATTAGAAACAAAATCATTATGAAATGAACCATTTGACTGTCTTTGAACGTTTCTACATTCGTTTGTGTGAGTAAATATATTTGAGAACTTTAATACAACAACAACATTGTCCATCAGATATTGCTGACTCGCTCAGTTATTGAAGCAGGATGAGAAGTACAGCCTTGACAAGAGCAGCTGACCACGCACTGGCTGGTTTGCAATGTTCTTTTGCAGTGGCTGTGGTCGCACTGAGCCTTGCCCTATCCCTACTCATACTGCTCTCCTCAAGAATTAGAAAGTCCTCCACCAACCTTTTGGTTCTGTCATTGGCTGTCTCAGACTTTCTAACCGGCGCGGTGTATTTTCCTCTGTATGTTGTGGAGATCAACAAAGTGACGAACTTCTGGATAGTAGCTATTTTGTTCAGCGGTATTTTGAACATCAGTGCGCTCACGTACGACCGATACACCGCAGTATTCCACCCGTTCAGATATCACGTGATAATGCGTCGTCGCTGTCGCCGTGTCATCATAGCCTGTTGGCTCGCACCTGTCAGCGCGATTATTCCTCCTTTGTTCTATATGGATGAAAAGGACCCTGGTATAAAACACAAGGTTTACATTGGCTGTCTGTTGCTGTTTGGAGTGATGTTACCTTACTGTTACATATGTGCGGCTTACGGTATGATCTTCCGCAGGATCAAGGAACAGCGAAACCAGTTGTTATTGCAGAGTCATTACGATGTAACTTCTGTGAGGATACTGAAAAGAAATGTGCTAGAAAGGAAAAGTAACATGGTATTCGGTGTTACTGGAATTGCCTTGGCTCTCAGCTGGTCTCCGATTGTGTACATGAACGTTGTCGGGCTGATGTTCAACAGCGATGGCCTCATTCCCTCATTTCTTCCAGAAGTATCAAATCTGACGGTACTTATTGCAGCGCATATTAACTCTGTTCTGTATGGATTTATGAAATCAGACATTCGTCTAGTCCTGAAGAGGCTGGTTCACTGCGTGTGCTCAACTATAAAAGGTTCCTGAATGGTGTATGAATCAAGAGAATCATTCACAAGATTTGAGAATGTCATGCACAGAAAAGTATAAGAGCCTGCAACAACGATAGAGACCACAAAGTCACCATCAAATTAGTTATGGAGGTCCAAAGATGGGCTACAGCCCCACAGTAAACATAACAAGCTTTGTATCCGTATTTCAATATATTTTGAGTTGCATCAAATTTTCCTTAAACCCTATCTACCGTTAATTGAATTGAACACGTGACCCTCAACCGAAATAATATTAAAAACAAGAAGCTCCAAGTAGCTTTAACTCGGGCCTATTGTTGCTTTTCAAAACAACCGCTCGAAATGCTCCCAGAGTCCCTAGAGTCCTTCGTTTCTGCCATGGGCGAGATCAAAACGTGAACGAGATTGTCTCCCAAACGCCCACAAAACATCAATTAAAAAACTGATTCAGTTAGCTATCCCTATTGCAAAAATCTTTCGACACCTTTGCCTAACACAAATATATTAGTTCCCAACTATCCTATCCTATTATTTTAGCTATAGCTTACAGAACATTTTATCAGACCTGTAAAGTGTTCCATTGATTCAAGTTAAGTTCATGCTGTCATGGGTTAGGTAAAGAACCCACACTTATAAGAAGCATGCGCTTTAATTTTTTTCTTGTTCCGAGTTGTGCCAACTGGGTAGCCTCTAACATTAATAAAAAGCCGGGAATTTCAAGGAAACCGGAAACATAATTTTTACTTGCAAATGTATAGGCAAAAATGTTTGAATATAAGGTCGACAGTTTGTCTACATGTAGTTGTATTATTATTTTTTCATACGCCAATTTCCACCAACGTAATTTTCTTTCATTTATTTTGTATCGCCATTGAAAGGGAACGCACTAAGTCCACTTTTGTTTCTTGTCGCCGTGTCTCTCTTAGTCTTATATCAGTTTGCTACAACAACTAAGCGTTGCGCAAAAAGAAGAAAACTTTTAAGCTTTTAATGGTGCAGGAGAAAAATTATATTAATTCGGTATGTAAAATACTGGCAATATGGTCTCAGACGATAGCAAAAGATACAAAGTGATGAGGCAAAAAGAACTAGCAGTAAATGGTCCGTTCTCCTTCGAGATACTTCCATTTGTATTGTGATTATCCAGCATTCAAAAATACTTGTCAATATACCACAAAGAATCTACGAGTCAATTGTTCATATTGTAAGTGGCAATTTCATGTCGTGTCATGTCATGTCCTGTCACGTTATGTCACGTTATGTCCTGTCCTGCCCTGTCCTGTCCTGCATGTCCTGTCCTGTCCTGTCCTGTCCTGTCCTGTCCTGTCCTGTCCTGTCCTGTCCTGTCCTGTCCTGTCCTGTCCTG
>JANUFV010028229.1:0-11654 GCA_024757865.1 Epizoanthus scotinus
TATTTTAAAAGCTGGTAAATTACTTTGTTCTGATCAACCGATTCAATTATATTATAATCAATTCTTGTCTAGAGATTATACTAAAACAATTAGATTATTCGCTCTCAATATCTATTGGTAATTTTATAGTTGATTCGGCCTTCGGCCTCATCAACTATCCGGCTATTTGCCAATAGATATTTCGAGCTCATAATCTAATTGTTAGTTAAATGGAATTAGAAAATATTTCAGCAAAAATTATACAACATCTACTTTTAAATTTGATTGAACTTTAAACACTCTTTAAGATTGTTTGCTATAAAATAATTGATGAATTGACGTATAGTAATTTAAAAAAATGAAATGACATCACCGTTAATTCGCACTCAAATAATATAACAATCTAATATATTTATATAGCGCATTTTCCGTGTAGCTCAAATGCGTTTTATAATAATGGAGACACTAATAATATAAAATGAAGAAACTAATACAGTAATAATATGAAGAAACTAATAATATACAATAAAGAAACTAATCAATTAAAAATATGTTAACCTAAAAAGATGCTGTTCTTAATTTCAGTGAAATCAATTTAAATTTGGGTGGAACCTTTAAAAACGATCTATAATTTACCAAAAATAATCGCCAGTTTTATAAAATTGTCAATTCCCTCACTGTCGCCCTCATTTTTGTCTTTCAATTGTATCATATCTAAAATGTCAGAAACGTTTCACAAATGTATCAACTAGAACACACGGAACGGCTACCCATTGTCCATTTAAAAAGGTTTGCCGATTCTGATATGTTTGAGTGGAGACGGAAAGGCCGTCAAAATCTTAAAATAAATCTGACCTGAATGACAATAATAAACATATTTGAGCTCTGCGCATTAAAATATAAGAATTATATAAGAATTATTCAAGCCTAAATTTAGCCAACAAGACTGGCGAAATTTCAACTATAATCCAATTTATTTCCTGATAAAATTATGTCAGTGCCAGATGCTTGGCAAACACAATCTGAAATGACAGCGCTTGCTGTAAATCGGCTCAATTCATTTTTGCGGTTTCTTGCAGCTTGCTTAAGAGAACGGAGTAGTGGCAACATTGTCAACAAACATTTTTGTAAAACATAAACAATAGTGGGGTTCCCTGTGGTTCTCTGGTGATATTGACCAAGCATGCAAAGTTACAAGCTACGGTCATTACAATGCCTCTCGTCCATAATCGTGAATTTCAACTGTAAATTAACAAACAAAACATTGCTAACTAATTACAGAGTGTCAGGTCTATAGCAACATTCAGTGAATATATAGAGGGTATTACAAGTGAGCGAATCGAACGAGTGAGGATATTTTCAACAAGAGAAGATAAAACTCGTATCTCCAAGCGGCCATGTAATGTTCTGTTTATTCTTCACTGTACCAAGCCATAAATGTCGGAAATCCTCGGGAAATTTTCGGACATTTTAGAAAATCTTCGGATATCTTCGGAAATTTTCGGAAATCTTTGGATATCTTCGGAAAATGCTCGGGAACAATCTGAAGTTAGATGTCTGGTGCCACTTTAAGGTTACAACGTGGCTGCAGCTATTAATTGACTAGAGAGTGCTACATTGTAACGGCGGTTAAATGATTCACATGTGATAGAATACGATATCTGATCACATGTGAAGATATCACTTTTATTCCGCGCGTAAATCCTGGTAATTTATGGCTTAGTGAAGAATAAAGAGCAGTATTGCTCTTCAAGAGTCACGTGTGTCTCGTACCCAATAACCCTGGATTTGTTTACATCACGTGACAGTGAATACAGTTATTGACCAGTGCTCAGACTTGTCACGTGACCAAGCCATTTCATTTTATCATTGCTGCGCGATATCATGCGCAAACATGGCATCGAATTCAAAGCAATCGACGTAACTGCATTACATACAATTCTGGCTCCAAGGGAGAGAAAAAGCTAAGCATTCTCGTCGAGTTTCGAAACAAGAGAGAAAAGAGTCGTTTCCAAACTCGACGAGAATGCTTAGGTTTCTTTCTCTTGTTTTAAAAACTATAAAAATACCGATTTTTAAAAAAATTAGATAAACTATCCAATTATCCTTCCCAAGCACCTTTGCGAGCAGCGCGCTCTGACGCTCTGAAGAGCCTGGGTATTCCTTTCATTCAAAATTAGTAATTCCAATTGGAACTGTTTCCATTTCATATCTGTGTGTGTACGTTGAAACCAGTGAATACGATTGTAACGTCTTATCCAGGATAGTCTTTGTTTGAAGAATGTTCGCTTCTACAGACTTGTTTCGAGTTAAGCGAGGTTTCTAAAACATGATGAAATTGATCACCTGAATATTGATGGAATATTTGACTGGCTGATGTTTCGAGCGCTTGCACTTTGCCAAAAAGCATGTTAAACTTCTTTGGTCATGTAGCTGTGCCAAGATGCAAATCTATTTCAAGATACAAATCTATTTATCGACGGTCTTGTAGATCAAGCCTCTACTGATATCGACGTCTAACAGGGATCTAGCCCCTGAAATATTAAGCGCCATCTCAAGCATATATACATAACTAGCTAGAAATATTTGCACCCAATATACATGGATCCCTTAACAACACATCTGTACATTTATTATCAGAAGCTCATATTAATGTGTAACTGGTGAGCATACAGTAAAATTTCAAATATAAGAGCCACCCTACCAAAAAAAACCTACTCCTAGATATAACCCCACCATGCAAACCTGAGACACAAACCAACTTCTGAGTATAAACTCCCCTAGCTCCTCCGTCAAATATAATGTAACCATCCTTCCCCCCGAACCCGACCATAACTGTACATATAAATCAACTGATGGATTTTATCAAAACTACTTACTGGCTTAATATTTTGATTCGCCTTGGGGCTTTGGGATAACACGTGATTTTATCAAATTCTTGCTTCGAACCTAATGCTCTCAACTTTTTTTTTTTGCCGTTTTAAATTTCCGTTCATCCAATCCTTTATTTTGTCAACGCAACTCTATAAACAATTTGGAAAGTTCTGACTGATAAACGCCATGCTCATGTACATTCAGAATATATGTGGCCCATGTTGTTTCGGGTGGGAAAGTCGAGTCAATGAATTTAAAAAATAGATTATTAGAATTCATACGAGTCAACTTATAAATTGTATATATTATCTATTGTCTATATGTACTTACTGGCAACTTTGTACCGAATATTTCAGTGACACCTAAGCAACAATGCAAACGTAATGAAGGCGAGGAAAAACAATTTTATAAGCCCCTTTTTGGTGCAGCGTGGTCAGTGTCGAGAATGGAAATCACATCTGAGTATGTTAAGGCCGTTTATAAAGTAAAATTTGAATCTTCAATATTATCTTATTTTAGTTTTCCAATTTCTGGTGTTTTGTTGAGCCGCTTTACTTTGTATCGTCACAAGGGGCGAAGCAGCGAGGTTTTAAAATTGTATCCACGCTCGCAAGGATCACTCCCACGTTACTGATACACACAGCTGAACTATTGCATCAGATAAGATCATGAAAGCGAGGCTTATGACTTGACATCCATATCATGTCGGTACCAGTCCAACCTCGTGATAGTTTCCTTTCTTAGCCAATCGGATTCCGGCGAACCTGTTGTAAATAAACATCTCGTAGTAAGCCACACTTTTGACTACAAGCAGCGCGATTTACATCTCAATAAGTGAACGGCAAACGTTTGGCAAAAATACAAATTTGGAGTGTTGTTTTCTTGATTCGGGATTTCAATCAGGTATGTAGTAGTTTTGGTGTTAGTAGTTATTAGACGGAGTAAGTTTTATAACGGTTATTTCTGGTATCTTAGGAGTAAGTTTTACTGTTCATTCATGGAATTGTTTTAATCTGTGTTGTTACTGTTCAAGCGAGTATCTCTTGCTTTGATTATTAATCGAAACCAGATGTGAATGTAAATTTGATAATTTTATAAATAAGTACATTTATGACCACGAAGCAAAGTGAACGGAGAATTTGGAATAAGAGTTAAATTCTGTAAATTTGAAATTTATAATTTAGAAGAGAAATGTGGCAGCGATAGAAAATTAACATGAAGGTTCCCCAAGGCGCCAGATAATGGCAATTATTTCGAAACTACGAGGGTTTTAAGAGCGGCACGTGTTAGGGTGAATATAAATGTGAAATGTTGAGGGAATTTCTTCTTATCCAGTTGCTTTCACAGCACGAGATTTTCGATTTTATCACGAAACACTGCACTTCCTTGTTTTCTTGACTCAAACCCTAACCATAGGTCCATGTATGACAACTTTCGGCTGTTGTCAACGTGATTTCAAATACGTTTTGTTGTTCAAGTGTTTTTAAAAATATGTTGTTGTCCTAGAGGTTCTGACGTGTTCTAATACTGTGCTATTTCCATTACACTATAGCTTATAAGCCACAGAAACGATCTCAATTGATATTTTTAAAAATGAACGGCAGTACTTGAAAGCCTAGTTAATTGATTCATTCCTTTACTATCAGAATCCTTAAGTGGAATTTACTACCGAAAAAGCCTAATGCAAGAAATACACAAAAAGGGTTTATATGGCGCGTGTCTGCCTGCCCACAAATTGATTAGCTGATTTCAGGCAACGTTATTATGAGTAGAGTGGTCTGCGGTGTTAATATGTAAATTCAAACTCGGGTTTAAATGTATGCAAAATACCCATTTATTGGCATAGAACGGTAGGGCAATCACCTGACAGAAGTGTTCAGATGTCAGTTGCTGACAGTCACACTAATATTTGTATTAACAAGGAAGCGGTTAGGTTTACCTCCCATCAGTGTAGAAAGAAATTATAAATTATAAACACTTTTACTTAGACACTGCCATCAGTCACGCGAGCTCTGTATAACATAAAATTGGAAAGACCTGAAAAAAAAACTGGCATTTGTCAACTTAAATTAACGACTTTTTATATTCAAGAAAACATTGTCCACGTTCAAAATAATTCGTTTGATTTTTAATCCACGGCTTTTCGTTCTTATCACTGTAGTTGGCATTATATTGCCTTATGAAATATGGCTAGTTTTTTTAACTTGCGCAGTTGGTTATTAAAGCTTCACGTAGGTTTATATATACATAGATCAGTTTGCAGCTATGATAGAAGATGCTGCTGTCACATGTTTTAAAGGTGTTGCTGGCTAAATAACTTGACACAATGCCAATTGAATTCAGAAGAAATACATGTTTAAGCGATATGAAATATACGAGACAATTTCAACGTTTAATTAATATTGACTGCTCGAAACGGCTTTTAGCTTTTATAACTATTTAGAGAGGAATCATTTCTAAATATAATATAAGTCTAAAATAACTGTTTAAATCCACGTTTAACACCGTGGGCAGAAACTGAAAACTAAGCGCCTACATAGGAGTAGAATATCGAAGTTCTTGATCTGTTTCCATAGCAATATTCTTCGTGGAAATACCAGGCCGAAGCTCGTGAAAACACTCCATGCCCAATGAATATATTTGTTGATTCTACACACGACATAATATCTCATGTTAGAAAAACCGGAGCACTTTAGAAACAACACTTGGTTGCTTTGGATGACATGTGCGTATTCTAAGAGACTTTAGTTCGGCTTTCAACAACGCTTATCACTGTGTCGGGCCAGCATTTATATTACAACTTCTTTTGTAATATCCGGTTTCACTTCAAGATGTGTTGCCAAGATCTGAAACTTACGTTATCTTTCGAATGGTATTTACTGCCATGTTGATGTTCAAATGTTAAAGAAGTGAGAAAATAAAAAGATATATCTATTAATTGGTTGACACGAGTATGAAACTTACATAGGTGGTGAAGTCTTTAGTTTTTACTCTTAACGTTTAGATACATGTATTCCAGCATATTGTAGTGACATATCAGAATAATAAGTTTATTAGTTGACACGAGTATGGAACTTGTATAGGTGGTAAGTCTTTAGTTCTTACTCTTAACGTTAAGGTATTCCAACATATTGTAGTGACATATCAGAATAATAAATTTATTAGTTGACACGAGTATGGAACTTGTATAGGTGATAAGTCTTAAGTACTTACTCTTAACACTGAGATATTACAACATATTATACAGATATATCCGAGTAATTCGTTTTTATTCTGCTTTAGGTTGCCATGCTGTTTCCATGGCAACATAATACTCTACAATGATGGCAAAATACAGCAATTTCCCGGAATCTGCTCAATATTTTTTTGTTAATTTTTAAACGAAGTGATATTGGTAGAGGAACATGCTTTTTATGAGGCAAATCTGACAGACCGAATATTTTTCTATTTCTCAACAAGTAATAGTCAATTTCGAAAAGTTTACTGAAACGGAAAACGGGTATTGAGTCAAATTTGAGAAACTATTACCATGGAAACATCATTTTTTTGATACGGAGACATATAATGTTGAATTTTGTGTGCCGAATTATTACTGAGAAATAAATGCTAGTGTAACTCCCCTTAAAACTTTGTTTAATGACACCTTAACTCCATTTTTGCCAAACAAAGTCGCAACGATTATTGATTGTTGGGAAGAAGACACTGAGCTGGGTGAGAATAGTAAAAATAGCGGAGGTGAAAGGTTGATTTTGTGGCTCACTTGTGCAACAAACATATAGTTCTGATCAGCATTGCAAGATTTTCATCTATATTAATAAACACTTCACGCCAGCTGTGTGTGATGTCAAACTGGTAGTGGAAAGGAAGGAATTCCCTGCACTGAAATGAATATCTCTTTCCGTTACGAGTTTCCTTTTCCTCATTGCGGTATGCTCAAACTATTCCTAGCTCTGTTGTGTTTGCCAACAAATATCAAATTCCCATGGATAGTATTTTTAGTTTCAAGACATTGATCGGACGCCATATACATCTATCATATTAGACAAGTGCAACAACACTTGGGAGGAAATTAATTGTTTGAAATATCGATAAACATGTCACCCGCTAGTACTGTATAGATACAGGACACAGAGCGGTCGGAAACCAAATAATAATGGAGCTGTACTGGGCCAATACTGGGCCAATACTGTCTAACTGTCTTTTGTTTGACAAACAATTTTGTACCGGGTCAATACTGGGCCAATATTAGGAGAATTGAAAACTAGACTTTGCCAACAAGTCTGAAAATCATGGTCCCCAAGCGAGTTTTGACGCACGATCGATAAGTGGGAGATTGGCCAAGAAAGTGGCTGTCTTGCAGTCTATAGGGCAATACTATCTAACTGTCTTTTGATTGACAAATAATTGTAAATGTTAGCGATTGATGCAAAGGGTTGGTCTATCAAAACTGAATATCTTGAAACGTCGTGCTTGATATATTATCCAAGTTTGTGAGAACGCGAAATCGCTGTGGCAACACTCGCCTTCTACTCGTGCTACCACAACTATTTTTTGTTCTCCCAAACTTGCATTCGTGTTACCATAACTCGCCTTCTGCTCGTGCTACCACAACTATTTTTTGTTCTCCCAAACCTGCATTCGTGTTACCATAACAACTGACTCTCCGACACATACAATGATACATTTTACTGATTTCACTGAACACAGACGAGTGGTACGTTTGAGGTTCTCTACCAGCGCTAACTCACTCGTATTCATATGAAAGCGCGCACCATTTATGCGCAATGCCGCTGATCATCCGGGTCATGTAGCAGCTCACTGAAGCGGCTCTCTGATTGGATAATTAACACCTGAAATACAACAACCAACATCTGAAACCAAAGAGCTGCGTTGAGAACTAATTTTTCTTGCAGCGAGAAAGAGTAGAGATCCTTTCTTGCTGCAAAAGAAAATTCGCGTCTGAGGCCAGGCTATTGAGAACGACCACAATACGAGACAACAGAGCTGCTACACTGCTGTATAGTCCACACTAAAACGATCGAAAACGGAAAATTAATCATTAGGTGTGAAAACGAAGGTTTTCAAAATCGCTATCCAAAGTTCCAGTCCTTCTTGTGGTTGATTACTCTGGTGTGAACACATACTGTTTGTATCAGCAACTGACGGGACTGGCATTTTTCTCCTGTCATTTGCATTTTAAAACCAATTACACAACGGCAGTGACAATAACTCCCGCAAATTACTCGTAGATTGCCGTTGCCGGTTTATTGTAACAAACAAATTCCTTACTTAGAAGCGCGATCAAAGTAAGAAAGCAAACCTCTAGAAACTACAACAAATAGCTATAAGGACAAGCAAACAAACTGCCTGATTCTCAATGGCGCAGGCATCTAGAAATAGCTGCCAATTATTGTTTTTAAACGTTTTTATAATGAGAAAACGTGTGCATGTTTTCCCACGTTCTAGCTTGCCATCCAAGCTGAGTCGAAACACTCAACAGTCGATCTATTGATTGATTCATTTATTTTATGCAAAACGTTGTATTTTTTTAATAAAATTATTACCTAAAAATGATTGGATGGATGACATACAATAGCTCCATACGGAGCAAAACATCCGGCGGTCAACCCTCGTTTACTTTGAACAGGTGCTGTTGAGAAAACAGGAATGTTTTCAATTTAGTTCCACTGGTAACAACACAAGTTTTCGGAACTTTCAAGTTGATAAATACTGGATACACGATATAACGTATTTCTGTGTATTTGTACGTGTGTCTGTGTGTGTGTGTGTGTGTGTCTGTGTGTGTGTCTGTGTGTCTATGTGTGTCTGTGTGTGTGTGTCTGTGTGTCTGTGTGTGTGTCTGTGTGTCTGTGTGTTTGTGTGTGTGTCTGTGTTTCTGTGCGTCTGTGTGTCTGTGTGTCTGTGTGTCTGTGTGTCTGTGTGTCTGTGTGTCTGTGTGTCTGTGTGTCTGTGTGTCTGTGTGTGTGTGGGTGTATTTTGTTCACCAGCTCCAGTAAGCCGGCGGCGCTTTCCCGCTGTTTCCTGCCCACTTGTTCTTCCATTTAGAACAACAGAACTCTCAGTTAACACCTCCGTAAATACTACGACAACGGAACAGCATACTTCAGATAGTTTTGCAACTCTCTTGACAAAATCTGTCTGTTTTAAGAAATCTTTCAAATTTTCCGTTGGATCATCGGAAACGAGTAATGGGGAAACTGATCGAAACCGGTATCATACTGTCGAGTGGGAGTTGACTTATGAAGCGTGTTGATTTCTTGGAAGCCAATGTCACGTTATAGTCTGCAAACATATACTTAGTTTATATCGCAACGAGAAATTAAAGGAAAATGAAGAACCGATCGTTTATTACGTAACAGGCCAGTGAGGGGAGAGTGACCTGTGTTTTTTTTAAAAAGGGGATACAATTTTCAAAATTACTCGAAAGAGGGGTACATTTTTTTCTCTGACTTGGAAAGGGGAGTATAGCTTTTCATTTACAATTATTTATAGGGTACAATTGCCAAACACTGGATTTTTTACCTTTTATTGCTCCTCCTCCAGGACGTAATGAACGATCGGTCCCTCAGCATCTGCGGACAGGATAATACGGATAACGTGAAAGACTAATTATGTTGACGACAGAGACCAGAAACACTAATCATAGCCGGAATTTGTAAATGAATCTAATAAATGTAGTTTTATAAAGTCGAGTTAAACATTTATAGCGCTATCTAGCCACTGAAAACGCCAAAATGGTCCTACGAGGCCTACGATGGGCCAAACGAAACCCAAAGTTCCCAAACCAGTCCCACTGAGGCATAATATTCAAAAGATCTCTGGATCCGGCCCTGATTGGGATCCGACTGGGATCACTCATGATCGCTGAAGAGCTTTTTATACAATCGCTCACATATCTGAACATTCTATCAGTTCTCTGCCCATTCTATCAGCGCTCCCAAGGCGCAAGCAATTCCTCGGGTCAATTTATGTTAAGCCTGGTTTCCATATAATCGTCTCAATTGTCCGAGTCGTTTCAAAACATGTTCATATATACAATGGAGTCCTCATTATAGCTTCGATTGTCTGAACAGTGTTTGACACGATTGGGACCTGTGTGAGCCACGTTTTCAGGTCTTACATTGTTTGTATAAATGACTCAAGGAGTTGGAGTGAGAATAGGGTAAGCATGTCAACAATTTGCTGATACATGTAGGTGCCAAATTGGTCATGTTCATTTTAAAAAAAAAATTCGGTATCTTTAGAGTAATCTGAGTCCTCTAGCTCTGTAAGCTGTATGTTAACGTATAGTTAACCAACACGTGCACGAGTTTAGAAACCAATTCGACTCTTGTTTTTCCTTTTAACACTGCCAAGCGGTCGGGGAACACTCCCCTAGGCCATAACCGTGCATATATGCCTGTAATTCGGCTCGCCGACCACTTGATACAACTACTGGAAGGTCAACTATCATGTGTTCAGAAATATTTTGGTTATGTCGATAACATGTGCCAACCATGTTTGAGGTGATTTGATCATACCAGATTGAAAGTTTAAAGACTCTATTTCATTTAGAGTACTAGCCAAAACTAACTTGGCCTTTCATAAAATGGCCTTGTTTTAAATAGACAATCTGTCAAGACAAAAATTGTCCGATATCTATATATTTCTAAAAAAGACAGTTTCAATCGTGTGAATTACTGTTTTTTTCAATCAATTGAACCAGAATGCTCACAACTTTTTATACTGTAGAACGTCGTAGATATATCAAAATTAAAATAGTTTCTAGTTGCTTTCAAGTTCAATATCAAACAGACCACTTTCAATAACCACCTTCTAGTTTCTTAACTTTTCGTTTATTGCTCTTTCTCGTCAGTGGATTTTGAGTTCGACATAACAGCATGTACCATCGCTGAAACACTAGAATATTTCCATGTGGTTAATTGCGCCTAGATGCCTAGCATATCTGTCCTAATTGCCCTATTTATGGGATAAGGTTAGTTTCTCACGACTCGGCCTCTCTTGGGGGTGGTCATTTAGACTGAAGCTGTGCTTATTGCTTTCTAGAAGTAGCAGAACGACTTTATAATTGTATCACTAAACTCCCAGTGCTTCTTCATGTCTGTTTGGCAAAGCTGGTATTTAACTATAATGTTGTTCTGAAAAGTAAAGGATTTAAATGTTGCCAAATGTTGTCATGATGTGTGCGACGGGTTCACTTTTTAACGGTGCAGAAAAGTTCGACGGAAGTATCTGGGTCGGCGCTCGCCCTTCTCAGTGTTGGTATGCCAACTATTTGCTACATTCGCAGGTGTTTCCGCAATGACGTCACGTCTCCGAATGAGGCTTGACCTGCCGAATGGGCCAGTTTCGTCTCACTTCAGTTTGGTGATACGTGCCGGGTGGAACACGGTGTCGGAAAGGTTTAATTTACTTCCAGATAGCTGTGATCATGACCCATCTCAATTCCACCATGCTAGACATTCTGACATGTCTCCTGATTATATAAACTACGCCAGGCAGATTGTGGCTCTATATAATTACAATTCCATTCAAATCGTACAGAAACCTTTCACTTTTAAAATAATAAATAAAAACTCCTGCATAGTATTCAAGCACAAGTACAAGATATATGGGCACTTCAAGCACAAGCGCAAGCGAAACGCAAACGCAAACACAAACGCAAGCGCAAGCGCAAAGTAAACGCAAACGCAAACACAAGCACAAACGCAAACGCAAACGCAAACACAAACACAAACACAAACACAAACACAAACACAAACACAAACACAAACACAAAC
>JANUFV010028451.1:0-11646 GCA_024757865.1 Epizoanthus scotinus
TGATTAAATCAATCTTGATTTGACCTACTCGCCGACGTAGAATCCCTAGTTTTTTTCAAAACTAGTCTACCAGAGTTTATAATGTTCGTACTGATGGTCAAAGTTATCAATTAATGCTACTTTATAGTAGCCAAGTGTACACACTAACATCATTGGGTTACATTATCCAAGAGTGAAACTGCTGGATAAATACTCTTGCTGGCGTCAACCCAGGCTAGAATGCTTGAAATGTTCGGCAAATCAACAGTGCAAATCAGAACACCCATGAAGCGTGCTCTAAGAGTGTCAAATATTCCATAACCTTTGTTTTTTTCTAAATATCCTCACATTTCTTAAGTAACCCAAGAGCTTCTTGTCCAAGTATCTAGAACATATCCGGATATATACACATGTGACTAAGTCTACTTCGTTCTGCAAATTTTGGAAACGTTTTAGTATGAAAACTGTAAAGTTGTCAACAAGACTATTAAGAAACTAAATTTTCTGAACAGCTAGCATGTATGTTACTTACTGTTCTATTCATCTTGTATATATTTTGTAAAATGTACAGCTACAAATATAGTTTATTGTATTGCAATGTATTGTATTGTAATGTATTGCATTGCATTGCAATGTATTGTATTGTATGCAGAATGAACTCTACAGCGTCTAAATGAAAATCAAGACTTTAAACGTTAACTTAACAATTTAAAATTTGAGAACAAATAATATTTGGTTTACTTCCAATCATCCGCATCATGGTTGTTGCTTTGTTACTAAATAAAAAGACATTTTATAAAATGTTTGGTGAGGGAGCCTTTTGGAAAATGCTTGCGTATGTTCTTGTTTAAGACGTTATACTGCATCAGCAGCTCATAATAATTGTTGACAAGAAATAGTATCTTAAACTATTTTTTCATTTGTTCTACATGCAAGATTTGGGTATCTGTGTTGCAGTGAAGAGTTGTAGGTGAACGTATGAAAAGTTAAAGAATGTTTGGGTTTCTTTCCAGTGTGTTCCGTACCTAATTGCGATTGGAACTGATATTGACAAAGTTGTCCGTGTAAAATCTGACCAGCAGTTGACAGAGATTGACAGCAAGTATTCAGGATTTGTTCAGGTACAGATCGTTTAAACCAACGTTTTATTATTTGTTTATGTTTGTTTAAAAATGTGTTATTTCACTATGGACTGACTATTGTTAACTTTTTCTTGTAGATGAAAGCTCTTGCAGGAATCAAAATGTCTTACCGATTACAAAAGGTCATCCAGAAGGTAAAGTCTAATGTATGTCCATACTTTATAGTTATCACAATGCATGTTTTAAAGAGTTACGACTACAACTGAAGTCGCTAAATGTTTGAACTTGGTGTGTTTGGATTAGAATAGTGTGTTCATGGATATTTCTCAACAATGTAGTCTTAGTACTACAAATTGGATGTGTTGGTTTAACCCTTTCAGCCCCAAACATGTCAAGTGACGTGTTGCTCAAGCCTCCATACATTTGTTATAAGCAGGTTGGGAGAATTTGGCAATTCATCCAAGAAAATGTGCTGTTTCTGATCAGTTCCTCGATTCTCATTACCAAACTACTTATTTTGTATTGATACAGTAAGGACAAGATAGATGTCGATAAATGTCTGGGGCTGAATGGGTTAATAAATAATTTCTAGGAATATCTTTTCGATGGAGAGCTATTCTCATTTTAGTTTTCATGGAATTACTTTTCCACCATTCTATTATGAGTTTTAAAGTTTCAAAATCTCTAACACAATACTGATTAATCACGCTAATTGGCCAAATGTTTTGCACAACAACAATGGTTACCATATTTTATGGTGTTGTCTGGGAAAAATCTATGACTGAAGTCTGTTTCACACTATATATATGTAATAATTGAATACTATAATATTTTGTTTTGAAATATACATCTAGCTATTCTGGAATACTCTGCAGTATATTCCTAATCCCGAGTAATCCCAAACGATCCCCGAGCATTCTTTGAACTGAAAGTAGATTTCACTGTATCTTTTGTTAAATCTGTTTACTAAATCTAGCAGTTGTTCAATGCATGAGTGGATGTATTGCATATCACTTAAATATACTGGACCCTTGATTTGATAGGGAAAAGATGCACCAGTTAGAGGTTACCGAGAGGATATACACCAAAGCCTATTGGGTCATCTGTATATGGTTGTTCGTCCAAGCCGTCAGCCTCGTCGATCGCTGCTACAGGCAATTCTTAGGATATTTGATGATAAGGTACTTTGGGATGTTGGGCATGGTTGTGATCTTACATTAACAGCAAAAAAAATGTTCAGGCATATCCTATTTAAATAAGCAATCTTTAGGGAACTGGTCAAATATATGTTCCAGATAGAGACCCACTTGTTTCATCGGACACGGGTGTCAGCGCCTATTTTTTGTTCTGGTTATGATCTAGTAACAATTATATTGTAGAAAAACAAATGACAGTTTAAGACCAACTAGACATTGAAACTGATTCTGGAGTTTACCTTTTAGTTTAATAGATTCCTAGGCCAAACATTCTGGTGGCAGTCACATATACATGTAGGTTAGTCACTAAAGCTACTTTGTCTTTCCATAACAGAAACCCGAGCCAGGTATGCTGCTGTATGTAGCCGACAACCTGGCACACTTCCCTTACAGTGTTCAGGAGGAGCCACTGTTTGTTATCCATCACATTGACATGAAACTGTCAGTTGCTGGCAGTAACCTGATGCAGTCATTCAAAGAGGTGTGTTACGGTGTTCAAGCACAACAATACATTTTCTGGATACATTTTTAAAGTTTGTAGTAGACCAGGTACTTCAACTCAAGTAGAACCTCTTTCATTTTCCTCAGAGAAACAATTGTGATGTGAATGATAGAATTAAATGATTTTGATGTGTCCATTGTTAGATTCCATTTATCCCTGAACAAAATACGTTGAAGCAAATCACTTTAGCCTTTTTCCTAAAGGGATTATTTGCTAAGTTAAGAACGTGAAATACGTATTACTAAACCATGCTAAGAGCTGATGATGATCGAAAGATCGAAATTATTTTATATCTTAATAGTTTTAGTAATTATAACACTTATATGAACATATTTTGTTTAGATATTATGGCCTTGTATTTACAATGCAACTTAGCAGTTTATTTTATAGTAATATTAGAGGGTATTTGGAATACCTTTTTCTAAAACTATTCCAAGACACTGTTTTTCAAAAAAGTGTTTTTAACTGCGTCTACATCATAAACACTTCCATGAAGTGTACATTTTCTTGATAGATGGACAGATGTAGAGTGCATGGCTTTGTAATGTACCACATTAGATATCTTAAAAACAGCACGTGAATATTCTATTCTATAATATACATTTCATCATTCTTTGCCCCATTTTCAACACCGAATTGAGTGAATACTTCTAACCTATTTTTTTTAAAAAAACATTTTTACTTAAAAGTAGCATTTCACTTGCGATTCATATTGTCTTGTAATAAAGAAGCTAACCCAACTGATTAGCAATACTAATATTATGTTCTACCACGTCACTGGCGGTAATTGACATCAAACTTTAGAAGATGTCAATTGTCGAAAACGTTTGGTTTTAAACTTTCAGTCTTTCAGCCTCTATAAATGTCAAAACTTTTGATTGTTCCGGTAGTTACATACTAATAAAATTATTGTCATAGAGAGCAAAACCGTTATTATCTGTAAATATTTTTCAAGGTACAAACATTTTTGTAGATTAGACAAAAGCACAACAAGCAATATTATTGTATTAACTATTTAAGTATACCGCATTAGTTTAGAGGGGCTATGTCATGGTAATGCGCATGCTCTCTAGTCATGTCAGAAACAAAGCCTTCACAGTCATGAAACACAAGTTTTACCTCAACCGGATAATAAGAAATGATAAAATGGTTCATATATTCAGTTGTGAAACCAAAGTATATAAATACAAGAAACACAATTTGACAGCAAATTGGATTTAACTTATTTAATGTCTAGCCTGGACCGAAATTAAATTGAGAGTTTGTAATTCGTTTTAATGTTCCCCAATTTTAACCATCCACGGGGGTTTTCAACTTATCATAATCTCTCTTAGGGTTTTTTTACCACGGTAACCTGTTATTCTTAGATTTTTTTTAATTTGTGGAGAATTTCATACTTGGCGAAAATGCCTTAAATAACCGTAACATCGCCCTTTTAAGAAGAATAGTTGCATGTGTTTCCTAAAGGGAGGCTATGTTACTGTTGAGGCGGTAATTGCTTTCAACTTTATACTTAAATTGAGGTCCAATTCTGAATCATTTCTCACAACAATGTTACTTGTCTTTCTACTTTACAGGCGTTGGTACCACCCTCCAAACCCGAAACGGAAGGACAAAGTACGGCAACTGTTTTTATGGAGGAAGATGAAAGTTTTGAGGGCATACTAGGTAAGACTATGTGGCTAGTGGTGCCTGTTGACCTAGACTTCTTGAAACATTGTAGCCGGAAAAACGAATAGTGTTACATTCTTTAATGATTTCTTTCATCTCCAAATAAAACTTGAATGTTAAACTACCACATTCCGCTTACTGCGCTTGGAGTACGTTAATCAAACACCACATCGAGAGAGTATGTTTGGAATCATATTACAAATTTTCGTAAACATCGAGAATACCAATTGGCGTATTTAATAGCCTTTTAGTTACCAGCAGTTTGTAGAAGATAATTCATCGATAAAGTAATATCAACTGTGAATGCATGTTCTCTCTTCACAGCTCGAATACCGTCCGATTGTTCTGCCTTTGAACAATGCTGTGCTACGTCCCAAAGCTGCATGTTACTTCTGCTTCTCAAACTGCACTTAAAGGAAATGTATGGATTTTCTGACAGGTAACAAGAGCTCAATGTTGATCCATTTATACAGTTCGAATAAATATTGAAATTTCAGTCAGGCAAAGTTTGCTAACACGAGAATAACAATTGTTTGCTTTTGTTGTGATTAAAATAAGGGTTGATGACAAATATACATGCACAAAGTGCCCTATAAAACATTTTGGTAAATTATTGGCCTTTGTCAGCTGCATTGTCATAAAACTACTTGTATTTCTTGGTACTTCAATAACGTACATGGTAATTTAACTAGAAACTAAGACGAGATTCCCTGACTCATACAATTCATAAAATGTCAGAAACTTTCCCTCAAATTGATTTAATGTTTCAGTGTCTTTATAACGTAAAAACATCTGCAGCTATGTTACCTGAGTGTTTTGTCACCTTTTGAATATTTATTGTTCCATATCTGCCCTGTCATTTCTAACCTTCACCATGCATTCTAGTTACTTTCGTCAACTTTCTTACGCATCATTCTTTGTTGCAGCAAATGTCACAAATATTCTCCATCTGAGCGGAACAAAGCTTTTGAGAAAGCAGTATCGAGGAAACCGGGTATGGCATTTAAACCTGAGCAGTACATCGAATACTTGGAAGATCCACATCGAGAATATTCACGAGAGGAGCTGGTACAGCACTACTGTGATGTAAGTAGTAAAACTATAATAAGTATATAATTCTTTCTATTCCCGTCCTATTTTGTCCCTCTCAATATAAGCCCTAAGGTTGCCTGAAGTCGCCTAGAAACTCTATTACTATTCAATATCAAGGCTTCTTTCTATGTACGGCAATGTGTAACTACTTCTTGGATTTCCATTAATCTTTTCTTTATGTTTCATCAATTACTCTACTGACATGCAAATACAATAACAAATTGTACAGATTCAAATGGCAAAATTAAATGAATGAAAAAAAGTGCGTTATTTAGTGGAAACCTTCAGTGTGTCAATGGCCTTATTTCCTTCCCAGTACATGTGAATGCCACTTCTTAAAGTAAACATTCCTCCAACGAAGGAAACAAGCTGTCTGCTTTGAAGGGCGTGACATTCTAAGATCATAGTTGTATTGATTTTAAACGCTTTTTGTTGTTAACCCAACGTGGGCAATGACAGGAGTTATTGTGATAAGAACTCATATTTCTAACTAGCCCTGCACAGTGTTTCACCTGAACGGTTATAAGTGACAGACTCTATCTATTCTTACAGTTCAAGAACCTCATGATGCAGCTTGATCCAGTGGATGATGATAGTGACGATTCTAATGGAAGGGAAAGTCCAATTGGTGAGCCAGTGCTTGATGCAGAGGTGCGTATTGTGATCAATAGGGCAGGGCATGATAGAAGTCGTACTAGGTTCCTTACTTATCTTAATGAACAATCTTTTAAAAGGGTGCTTTTAGAAATAACCGACAACCAAAACGCTTTTCCGTTGATAGAGTTATTAAAACATGGCCAGCTTAATATAGTTCCACAACACGATAGGAAGCATTGTACTTGCTGTTGTTTTTAGTTTTCTATTTCATATTTATTGCAGGGAAACCCAAAACCTTTGGTTGCAAGTAGACTCCGCGAGAAGCGTGCTCCCAAACCAAGAAAGGTGGCAAAAGGAAGGAAGACGCCTCCAGCTGCCCAGCCAAAGGCAAAAGCAAAGATGAAACCCAGAAAAAAGAGAAAGAAAATATCCTTTTGTACTAAAATAGACCATTTCTGCTTATAATGGAGTTGATTGTGTCAGCGATAGTACCGATACCCCATCGGCTAAGCTGCCATGTTTATGAAATAACTAAGTATATACGGCAAAAAGTGCATTGTGACCAACGTTTGTATATAAAGTATAATCAAAGACGCTGGTTAGTGTGAAAATGCTTCTGTTTGTTTGTTGTTGTTGTTGTTGTTGTTGTTGTTGTACATAGCTTAGCTCAGTAGCTTGCAGTTGTTCATGTTTACGTTTTGTGTTTGTGAAATGGTTGTATTCATCTAACAACGTTTCATCTGTTTTTAAATTGTATTTCATTATTTTTTCTTTTTTAATGTAGCTGGGTGTCCGCAATTAGTGGAAAATTTTGCATTTGATAGATGAACTGTTTTGCTCGTCGCTTCGTCATAACTTGATAAACAGTATGTGTTGCGTTGATATAATGGTTGGTGGTTGCCTATGGAGGAATATTGTTGCATTAGTCATTCCTGGTAGCCTGTGATAGAACATTATCTTCCTTAACTTGCTGCACGCCACTCATGATGCTTTAGCTTCTGGACAGGAAGACTCGGAAGATGATGACCCTGATTTCGTTCAATGATCCAGAACGACCAATTTTTACGTCCACAGTTGATCGACGTGTACAGTTTAAATTTAACATTTTCAACCATTTAAAGCTATAGTGGGCCATTTGGGAATTGCCTTTCGCCTCTGTTTCAAGCTTAGCGCAGTAAAGCTTTACTTATTGCATTGCATTGCATGAAATTGGACGGAAGTTTTCATGCTATTTAGGCTTCGCTCTAATCTTGCTTTTGAGAAAGAGGTGAGAGGCAACCTGGTCATGGGCTATTCAAGCTAGTTTCGCATCGCCGGAGGATTAGTATGTATGTGAATATGAATGTTGACCCTTGGCACGTTGTCGATTTTTTAGGATTGTTCATTCGTTATATTGTATTTTGTTCTTGTTCTTGTTCTTGTTCTTGTTCTTGTTCTTGTTCTTGTTCTTTTATATTCTCTACAAATTTGTAAAAAAAGACTTTTTTCAGCCGTAAGCAATGGTGAGATTGAAGAACTTCATTTCAAGTTCTTGTACAGAGGTGATCGTCCCTCAGCTTTGTAAAGTGTACATACGCTTTTTAGATTTAGTGCATTGTATTCGCGAGGTTGCGAGGTTGTATAATAACAATATTCTAGTGTTAACCGGTAATGGTATTTTGAAGGTATTGTACCTCTATGGCCATGTTTTTAACATGTATCTCGAGGTAAATGGTGACATACTGCGCATTGGTTTGTTTGGCGTCATGCCTCATGATTACCTTTTGGCATACATACTGTAGTACAGTTGCTTCAGGTTTCTTGATGGAATTGAGCAAAATGCTATCTAAATACATATACAATTTATCCACGAGTAAATTTAACTCTCATGGCAATGAAAGTTAAATAGTTAGAATATATCTAAAATAGCGTTTCTCTTACAAATATTCGAAATTTCTACCTGCTGATTTTGATTAACTTTATTGACAAAAATGTGGACGGTGCTTTCACTGCAATTGCTGTATACTATTTCAATTCAAACAAAATTAATCCTTTCTCGTCTCCGTATATTTCTTACGATGCTATCAGAAGTTTACCTCCAGTTTATTTTTTATTGCAAATGTAGTAAGGATTTTGTTCCTTATGATAATCTTATTGGAAACAGGGGATACGGTATTTAGCGAATTATTGTTTGCGAAATTGACTTTTGTCTTTGTCAATAATGGAGATGTGGTTAAATCTCAATAACGACAGTTACTACTCCAAGATATATTTATTATTAAAAGATGTTTTTATCGGTACTTGCAACATTAACTCTTACCTGTGACAGGATGCTCGACGTGTTGTCTCGTGTCGTATCAACGTGTGGTTAAATATTGTGTCCCGAGTCCCATAAAATGCACAAAATGTAAATTTGTCCGGACATAATTTGGTCAGGGTTGTCCAGTAGGATGGGTTTTTAATGCAACCAAGGAAACACCGTAACTCTTGTAATCTTGAAAACGGTTTCTAGTGAAAAAATATTTTTTTACAGGTGAAAGGGATATACTTCGAGAATCTGAAAACTGACTTTTTACTTTTAAAAAACAGTAAGAGCTTTGTGCAGTGAGTCGTCAAAATCACTTTTTCAATTTGAAGGCTGCCATTTTGTGTGCGGTTGATAAGCTGTGACGACAGTAGAACCAACCTCCCGACATTTTTGTTTAGAATCGTTGAAAATGGCGTATTGTGCTGCTGTTGGCTGCCGATCCCGTTAAAAAAACACAAACAAGAAGCTGTAACTTTTCATAAACTTCCTACTGAAAATCGTTAAAGAATTCAATTGCCATTTTCAAGGATTTCCAAACAAGGGAGAGTGGTTCTACTGTCGTCCCAGCTTAGCAGCCGCACACAAAATGGCAGCCTTCAAATTGAAAAAGTGATTTTCACGGCTCGCTGCACAAAGCCCTGACTGTTTTAAATCAAAAGAAGTCGGTTTTCAGACTCTCGAAGTATATACCTTTCACCTGTGAAAAAATATTTTTTCACTAGAGGATCCCTTTAAAAAAAAAAGATTCTAGTTCCCTTCACAACTTGACCATTATCTTGATTTCCATCTACTTTCCTCTACTTGAAGGAAATGAACTGGTGCTGCTGTTAGCTGCCGATCCCGTTAAAAAACACAAACAAGAGGCTGTAACTTTTCATAAACTTCCTACTGAAAATCGTTCAAAAATTCAAAAGAAATGGGTTGATGTTTTAAATCGCCATTTTCAAGGATTTCCAAACAAAATGGCGGGAGAGTGGTTCTACTGTCGTCCTTGCTTAGCAACCGCACACAAAATGGCAGTCGTGATTTTGACGACTCGCTGCACAAAGCCCTGACTGTTTTAAATCAAAAGAAGTCGGTTTTCAGACTCTCGAAGTATATACCTTTCACCTGTGAAAAAATATTTTTTCACTAGAGGATCTTTTTAAAAAAAATGAATCTATTTCCCTTCACAACTTGACCATTATCTTGATTTCCATCTACTTTCCTCTACTTGAAGGAAATAAACTGGTCCATCCATCAATACACATGTAGTAATGAAATGGATATGGTAGTTAATATTTAATAATATCGACTGAATGTGCGCCAGGGAAACAGGAAACAGTGGATGTAGGCCATTTTCAGAACATTGCTGGAGGCGATTCAACGTCGGAACTTGGGGGTGTTTAAAAAGTAAAACAGCAACATAATCTCGTAACGAATTTCCCTCGATCTTGTTAACCAGATGTATTTTACAATCCGATTCAAGTGCTTATGATTTACATAATTGCAATACCCGAAATCATCAGCCAAACGTTTGGCCCAAATCCTGTTACATGTTTTTAAACTGAGTACAGCTGAAGGCATTATCATGGCCTACAAATAGGGTAGGCCGTTTTGAAAATAGACGTTTGGCTTTCAAGAAACACGACCCAATGCAGAGTTTTACAATGACGTCATTGCGTTGCTATGGCAACTGTGATCTTAATATGACTAACTTTATCTCGAGCTTTAATCTATCTCTAGCAAATGTGTAATGGTTATTGTCCCGATCTCTTTGTCACGATTGCCGAATTTGTGTTTAAACTTGACCCGTATCGTTTGTGTTAAATCCGATCGAGCCACCTTAAGGACGCGAAGCACCTGTTGTATGTTGGTCAAGCTTGTGTGCTTATTCCGTCCTGATAGAGTCACCAGCTGATCAAGTAAGTTTAATGCTTCGGGGTTTTTCTTCAGTGGCCGTCACACCTTTATTCGGTAACTTTCAGTAAAGCATTGTCTTTTTCTTGACTCTTTGCTAACATTGATAACAACACTCACATTTACACCGATTTTAATCGACATACAATTTGACACACAGAACACGCTTTTTATATAAGAACAACGAAGCTCAAATTTGCCCAAACATTTAAGAAAATGAGCGGAATTAAGAACAACCTCGGGCTCAGCCTGAATTTACTGGTTCTTATAAAGAAGAGCGTTTATGCCAAATTGTATTAATACCGTTATTACTTTAGCTTTATGGCATTACTATCAACGTTACCTTAAAAATATCCTTAAATTCGTTATTCTTCACAATTAGAACAAGAAAAAATGTTGACTTTAGCAATTAATCATTTATAATGAACAGGAAAATTCTGCTTGTTGGCATTAATAATTAACAAACTTAGTCGCACATAGAGCAGTGTTATATAACACTGGAGTGCGACTACGATCAAGTCGTCGCATATCTTTTCCTTTTTCTGCGGATCAGTAGCTACCTTCCCGAAATGTAATTTCACCAAGCCATTTTACGGTATGATAAAGGAAAGTGCTTGTCTATTGCTTAAAATCACGAGAGTTCTTTGCATGCGTTAAGTCACCATGTTTCAACGGCCAAGTTGCTAATCGACAGAATGTGACGCAAATTTCTCAGCCATTAAAATGTTCAAATATTATTTCTGTGTAACTATCAACACCTTTGATATTCTTCTGATCTCTAATTTTCTCAAGACGCTTCTGTCGATTTAGTCAGCTTTGTTGGGATGTTCTTGTTATCGAAAGAGACGATAAATCTACTAATTCTTAAAAATTTAAAGATGTTTGCTAGCCCAGAAGAATATCAAAGTGTTAATAGTGATACAAAAAATATCTGAATATTTGAATAATTGATAAATTTGCGTCACATTCTGTCGATTGGTAACCAGATTACAGGTACATGGCGATTCAATAACTGGTACGAACTCACAAAAGGACAATTCCCTATTCTCGATTCCTTCTTAATCTATATTCTTGGTCTTCCATGATCTGAGAGCTGTTCTAGTCCTTCAGAACATTTTCCAAATAACGCTTACAACTGGAAGGTTTTGACAATTTTCTATCATTTACTTACCAAATATATTTTGCAAATTAAATATTTATGATTAACTATTAGGTTTGGAATTTATATCAGTAAAAGCAGTACATGTGTTCTCGCAATCGCTAGTGACTTATACCCCATTCACACCAAAAAGTTAAGCATGCTTAAAAGTGGTTTAACTAAACATGGTTTAAATTTGGAGC
>JANUFV010028562.1:0-11642 GCA_024757865.1 Epizoanthus scotinus
GCTCGAAACGTCAGCTCAAACCTACCACCCTCACGGCGAACAGCATAACATCAACTCCTACAGTTGATTTTAAAAATAAATCTTAATGTGACCTACTCGCCGACGTAGAATCCCTAGTTTTTTTCAAAACTAGTCTACCAGAGTGACTTACCGCAAGTCGACTCGATCAAAAACTGTTTGCATGCAAACATTAATTATAGACTAAAATATAACAATACATGTGGTTTTTTTTATACGAACCGGTAACTTTTGGCGGAGCCTCGTTGTTCTTAATTTTTACAACAATTTGAGCCTCAATTGTTCCTAAATTGTTCTTGTGTCGACGCATAAATAAACCCCATAAATATCTTCAATTGTTCTTACGTTGTTTATAATTTTTAGGCAAATTTGAGCCTCGTTGCTCTTATACAATTCTTCCAACAGTAGCGGCCATAAACTTCATTTATAGAGTATTTTAAAAATTGACATTAGGTGATCATACAATGTCCTCACGCTAGCTTGTCTCGTAATATAATCACTAAGTGATTTATGGGATGAGAAAAGGAAAAGCGGAATCGATGTATATTTTATTAATTCAGTACAGTATCTGGTTCCAGGTCACAGCTCTTTGAAAAATATCAGAGCTTCATTTTGGTGATCATTTTTAGCACTGAAAGTTTTACTGATAAACCGTAAAAGTTTTATTAAGGCTCCTTACTGATATTTTCAGGAGTTCTGGAGGAGTGTTGTTAGAGAGGGGCTTATGGAACGTTGCAACTTTCCGAACAAGAGCAAACAATGATTTACAAGAGTCAAAAAGGACCTTTTTACAACACTGAGTGAAATTCTCGCATTCTAATTAACTGCATGACAAACGTGGTATATAAGAGTACATATTACAGTTTCATTTGTTTGACATATCGGGTGTCGCTTGTAAACAACAATGGACAACTGGAGTTGTAAAACACAAATTTACGATACATCTCCTTGGTATGTACTTTTATAAACAATTTATTTTCGTCATCTCATGGTCAAAAGTTGTTGTGGATTCACGAGGCATCAGCTGAGTGAATCTAAACATTTTGACCATTTGATGACGAAAAGCGTGCATGGTATACCACGGAAATCTATCGTAAATGTGTTGAACACACCTATATCACAGTCAACACCATACAGTTCGACCAGGTCACAGACGGCTATGCGATAAAACCACACGTCAACGGTTACCATTTCTGCCCTCCAGGCAGAACATTTTTATTTTGCCAGACAGCAACATATGCATGTCACAGCAACATATGCATATCTGCTGTCAATGCCGGCTATTTTTTGGAACATGTGCAAAAAAAAGTGTAAGATAAAATGCTGTAAAGCTATTTTTACAATTTATAATTTTTAAAACGTTTCAGTAAAAACTAAATGTTATTTATTCTATGTGCTCTACGGCTTTATACCACTGAGAAGAACTAATCTATATACTTTTGCAATTGAATCATTGAAAATGCAAAGTGACTGTTTAGAAACGAACGGTGCAACATTTTACGTTGCAGAAAGTCAGGTTTCGCTTAGCCCGTGGAACACTGTCAAACAGTCAGTGCCTAGCAGAATATAATGAACGAAAGAAAACAAATGGTTTACAAGCTAACAAAGTTTTTAAATACTCTAGGATTTTTTTCAGGGTTTGAGTAAAGTAGTTCACAATTTCTAAATATAGTTATAACGCTCTAACAATTTCTAAATATATGATTAACTGTGAGATTGAGACAACTGATAAGTACATGGTGCATCATGAATGTACTTGGTAAATTATTCTTAGTTCTAAATATTTAACGAATGTCCTTCCACATTCTCACATGATTGCACTATAAAGTGCTATGAAGTCTTTTTGATTGCCACCAGCTAATAGGCTCACAGGTAATTCAACAGCTTTAAATCGAGTTTTCCTTATATTTTACCGTAACGTTTGTTCAGTAACTGTTCTCACACAGTGGGTGGCTCAGCCTAAAATGTTCTACAATTGGTATAGGATTTAATGGAGCCGAAACCAATTGCAGAATTGCACACATTCTCGGTATTCCTACTAATGATCAGTTACTGATTTGTGTTTTATTTCAGCAACATATAGTTGTTGTCTGTTCAAATGTCATTTACGCCGGTCGGTTATCCACTTTCGTCGGAGGTGACTAACCAGTGACATCAGTGACGTGCCAACCTGCCCCGTTTTCCCGCGCGCGGGAAAATGTTGAACACCGCGCGCTCGGAAAATATCACGTGCTTGATTTTGCAGGGACCTGACTCGACTGAAAGAAATGCTCAGTCGTTCTTCATACATTTTTACAACAAGACAAACAATTCGAGTTAGAAAACGAATATTTCGTGTATTGTACATAACGAGATCCGTACTTGCTGGCGTTCTAGATTTTTTAAGAATTATTTGTTTACGTTTTATATGGAGATGCAAGAAAATATATCAATTTATAGAGAAAAAACCCTGAAGAAGACGTGTTCCAGAAAGATAATTTGAGAACACAATCGGTCTCCATTCTGTTAAGGTTAACCAGCTCTCGCTCGACAGTGTGTCGGTATTTACTGACGAGATTCAAATGATTAGTGATATAATGTAATTAACAATTACTGGACTCGCGTTATCACAAAATATTGTGACTTGTCAGTGACGAGCAGTCGATTATTTACCGATGCCGAAGATAGAGACAAATGATTGATCTGTGAGACATTGACATAATCCCGATATTTTGTGATAACTGAGTCAAATAATTGTTTTATCATTCAACTGTTTTAACTTTGTTCAAAAAAGAACTTCCTATGACAAATTTAGTCCGCATGGGAAGCACGCGTTTCAAGTTTTGCGGATTTTGTGAATCGTAGTTCGAAAATCTTCACAGGTTAATGGTGTCAGTACTGCGGATGAGCATAACTTTGTTTGCAGCAAGACAACCAATCCCGACTTCAGAGCCCACGTTCTTATCTGGCCTGCGGCAGCTCAGACATGCGCAGTAGAGAAGAACTCTGGGCTTGAGATTGCAGGTGATGTATTGATTGCCTAACCAGTGTAATAGAGGAATAGTTTGAATAGAATGATGATTTTAAAACATTTATTGGATGAGGTTGAGCATGATAGTGAGAATTATCAAGGCCGAGGTTTGTGTTTATCTGCCAAACCCGAAGGCTAGCTAATGCGAATAACATAAACAGAATCCTGAATAATTTACTATTATGTGAAAACGGAATCCAATATTTGTTATATTATACAACTGCAATGCAGGAGAGCTCATAAAATTGATAAAAACTTGCTATTTCCAATTTAAAAACAACTTTAACGACAGTCGTGAACTATTAACTGCAGTAATGACTTCATTTCTGCATACAGAAAGCCATTGTCTGTAGATGTGACGTAACAATTTCGCGCCATCTGGAATTAACAGTGCGTTTGTAGCCAATCAGAATCGAGATAGCATGAAATGTACAATAATATTAAATAGATAGTGTGCTATGACGTTTTACGGTTAAAAAGATTGCTTTTTGACGGATGATTGCCGTTTTAACGATAATCTTAGTTGATCAAACTTGGCTGTCACAAAAATAAACTTTTTTCACGGTTAACGGTAAAGTTTTGGGCCATTTGACTAGATTGACGGTTAACCCTTGTGAGACACTCAAACAATGTTATTCTTATTCAAAAATAGAACTTTAGCGCGGCCATATTGCGGATGGGCGATTTCCTGACACGGACAATATCATCTTCATCTTCATCTTCATGCATCTCGGCGGTGGAGGACGATCGCATTCGACAATTTATCCGTAATTATTTTGATAATTTTTTACACAACTTTTTGAGTGTAGAATAAACTCACTCGATGCAAGTGCCCTACTTTCTGTACTCAGGCAACATCGCGGCCCCATTCCAGTCCGTTACAGACCATGGAAGGGTGTTCCGCACTCAAAAACCAGCAGATATTTTTGGTTATAGTTGTGGTTGTGGTTAGTTGTGAGGGGATTTAACAATATTATGCGAATTAAGAGTGAGTTAACCCCTTCACAGCTCAAGTAAAGTCACTTCTAATATGACTAGAAATATATATATATATATAACATGATTCAACCAAGAAACTAAAGTATTCGTACATTTATTATATATATATATATCCAGCTTCACGAAAATCCATACGAAGAAACGTAAACATTCAATATACATCTTTAGTAGAAATTTGCCGTGTTTTTTTGCAAATAGAAAAATTTGGTTGGTATTTTGATCGTTAACTACTGGCCGATTGTCAATGTTTGCGGACAGTCTGGCGTTGGCACGCGCGGTTTTAAGTAAGCACAATTCAGTTTGTTAAAAAATAAAATATTTATTTTTATCGTAACTATCATCATTTTTGTGCGAACAAAACACGGCAAATTTCTACTATAACATTTATACAGCTCACTTTCGTTATATATTAGTGGTAATCGCTAATATGAAACTCAAGTTCGTTGTGTAACTGTTTTCAAACTATTCTCTTCGACGGTAAAATTTTGAGTGATTCTATTTCTAACAATCGAAATCCATATTTAAAAGTTTTTTATTCACCAATGTCCGGTTGATGCGCGGTTCCTGGTTTACAGGACCTCAAAGTACGGATTTCTTTCCTAACAGGAAAGTACTGGACATTGCTGACACGATGATTCAATAACGATACAATTAACAGGGATTTTAAGAAATGTTTACAAATCCGGAACGCTAGTGAGCTTCCCAAACAAATTAATTTGTGGTGATAAAACCATTAGGGAATTTGAAATAAAGTTCTAGATCAACAGTTATTCTTCGTGGAAAAACTCCATAACCACATAATAACTTTTTAAAATTTCTACCAATAATGCTGTCCAGAAATATTATCTCAATCATTTATGTATCGTAGACTGCGGGTTTTTTTCTATTAACTGTTCTTTGTAACTTCATCTCAAGCACAAGGGTGCACTTGTTAGAAACGAACAGGTTGAAAACGGTTATTTTCCGGTTGTTTATGGGGGATCTAAGTTAAATATAGCACTGTCAGTAACACATGTGCGGCTGGCGTGGGTGGTGTTTGTGATGTGCTGTTGAATGTTTCCTCTCGCTGACAAGACAGTACAAAGAGCCGCTTAAGCTATCAAACATTTCCTTCAACTACAAAAGCAGGGCTCAAATCAAGAGTTCACGGATTGGATCAGGCCGCGCATCACAACTAAGCTCAGCTCACTTTGTGTAAACACTGTTTTTCACTCGGACCCGTAGCCACGAACAAAACTGTTGCATTATCCGTGGGATTGTGTGCGGAAACACTCTCTAAATTTGCAGATTTCCATCATGACTGAAGGATTACATGCAAGACCACAAGCGCGATGTATGAAGAGAACACAGCACATGAAACCACGCGAGTCCTACATTGCTATGATTTCCAGCGCCATTCTCAGCACTCCAGAGAAGAGAATGACACTATGCGAGATCAACGACTACCTTATGAAGCACTACGAGTGTTTCCGCGGGGACTACCAAGGCTGGAAGAACTCTGTCCGTCACAACCTCTCGTTTAACAAGTGCTTCGTGAAGATTCTCCGTAATCCGTGCCGCAGTTGGGGTAAAAATAACTACTGGGGCGTGGTGGTGAGTTTGCTACAGGAATATCTGAGAGAAGATGGAAAGTTCAGGAGAAGACGCAAAAAACAAGCTTTCAACTCATCAAAGGCGCAGAACAAAACGACAGCCCACGATTCGGCTCGTATTCCGGTTTGTAAAAGCGGATTGGACTACGACATACGGTTGAGAAATCACGTACAACTTTCCTGTGAGCAAGAGAAGGGCATGGCTAATGACAAACCTCCGCTGAATCACCGCAGGTCCGTCTTTTCCATAGAGAACATTCTTGGTAACTCGCACGAAGAGCACAGGAGACCAATGGAATATACTCCGAGCGGATGGATAGAACTTAGACATTCAAGTAAGCATATTCAGTATATTTAACAGCCGGTTGTTGAGCAGTGTAAAACTATAAGTGTCGGATTAATATGAAAAGATTTCTAAGTTGCAAAACCGTGTACGATCGAACTTGCTTCTCGCGTTCGATCTAAAAAGATCGTGAGAAGCTAAATTAGAAAAACTAAGAAAATATTAGTAATTGTCTGAAGACTACTGCAATGCTGATCAGAGAACGCTTTGGGGTGATTTTAAACAATATTTTGGCTGGCCATTAGCAGCCTTCATCAGGTTTATTTCCGTCTATAATATTTTCAACAGGATTAGATTTGTAATGACTTAATCAGTTCTGTTATGATTTGTATTAATGCCTTTAAAATAAGTTATGGTTCGCGCTAATTCAAAACTGCAATTTTGGATTTGCACTGATTCGGAAATCGCCACTGGAATGTACTGATAAAAAGCTTGCATTTGGGGTTTTCACAATAACATTAGTTTAATCGCGCAAGTGAAATGATGGGAACTAAGTAAATTTTAACCGTATTGAAATGAATATGTAAATTGGCGAAGTAGAAGGAGGTTGATGAAGAGACGGACCAGGTTTATGTATCTTTTAGTGCTTCTGGGTGGGATGATAACAATTCTAGTCACAGAGAAATCCGTAAAAGGGCGGGGGCAAAGGGACGGGGAAATTCCATAGTGGGGTGGGTGTCAAGTAATTGATGTTTCTAACATTGTTAAGCGCTTTAGAATATTTTTAATAGTTTTAGCGCTATATAAAATCTATATATTATATTTATATTGTAAGTATATCGATTTTAAACGAATTGTAGTTTTATGTAATCGTAGACGAAGAGGCATTTGAATAGATAAACTGCAAAAAGCATGGAATTTTATTGATGGAATTTAACTTTTTTAACTTTCGATGTAAGGCCATTGACTGATTGAGACTACATATATATTGCTCAAAATATACTATTATTATTATCATTATTTATATTAAAGTCACTATTATTATTATTATTATTATTATATATTATTATTACAAAATAAGAACACTTTTAGAATGTATTCGCTCTTCATTAGCTTATCAAGAGCTTTCATATTATAAAACTCGTCAGAATTGCAACACCGACCATATTTAGAACTACGTACCATCATCATTCTAGCGGTGGTGGAATTGCATGGCCACACTCAGATCTAATTACGTTACGTTGGACATTTGAATGGCATCAGAAACATTCGCCGCAATGGCTCAGATAAGCGTTGTGTATATCCATTACTGATTCGCAGTCTTACATCACCCAGAAATCAGTGTACAACTATTTCATTGTATAAAAATTATCCAGTATATACCGGTATATACCGGTTGCACTTGACAGGGCATCAAAGGCGGCATTATCATGTGGCCATCACGAGAAGTACACGAGTTATTTTTGAAAGACAACATCAGCCTAGTTTTCACTATAAACTGACAGTTAGTCAATCATAGCATACTCTTTTATACATGCAGCTTGGAAAACCATGGAAATCCAGTGAGATAAGGGACTGATCGTTTAATACGTTCCAGGGGGGGAGGGGGGAGGTGGGGAGGTGGTCTTCCCAAAATCCAGTGTATGGAAATTGTACCTTTCCTCAATAAGTATCAACGAAAAGCCTCCAGGTTTTATGGCTGTGTATAAAAATGTACCCCCCTTTTCAGTGATTTTGAAAATTGTACTCCCCCTAGAAAACCCTCACCCCTCCCTCCCCCTCTTGGACGCACTAACTTGGTAATAAACGATCGGTCCCTAAATAATTTTCTTTGTAGTGAGCTTTTTTTCCTTTTCAGCTGAAGATCAGATTAGCGATTGTAAAGTAGTTCTCTTAAAACGTTACAACCATTCACAGTTTACAATTCACACGTTAGGTAATGTCAGAAACCATTCTTAAAATATTTCTAGTCTACCTAGATCTTTTTATTTTAATACAGAATATTAGTGTTTCATAAAAGTTGTCTACCGACTGACGAACATGACATTTTCTTGACATCGTCTATTACCCAGCCCTTCTACCTAATTCCGTGCCAAGTAAATGTTTTTTGCCCGTTTGCAATACGAGTGCGTATATATGAAATTAGAAATAGCGAGCTTTCATATGGCGAAACTAATTAGTGCGAAATATATCACTAAATATGTGCCATATTAACCCTCGTCTGCTGAAGACGATTTTGCTAAAATAAAACTGTTTTAACTTTTGATGCAATTGATGAAAACCTACAAAATGACCACTCATTTTGTTTGTCTCGATGAGCAGAAGAGTTTGGTGTTACTTGTTTCTTGAAATTAATGAGTTTACAATTTTCATAAAAATTAAAATTTTTGGAATTTTAAACAATTCAGCAGAACAAGTGTTAAAATGTGTAAGTCGGATGGAAGGTGTTCCATTGTACAAATCAGTTGGAATCACCCAAGTCAGTTTTGATTCCAAGCTTACAATCTGGATTGTAGAATTTTGTCCAAATGGAGTAGCATTTCCCGTTCGAACTGGCTGGAATTAGAAAAAGTGGAAATACCTAGAGCACTCCTGGTGGTTTTATCTTCATACCACCGCAAAACCACGAAACTGGGCGCGTTCTATAATTACTTTACCAATCGAAAGTAAAGTTTGGCTAAACGTAAAGGTTTTCCTGGGTATATATGATGACCATAATGGAAATTAAAAGCTTACGTAGTAGGTGTACAGTAGGCGACTTAATCAACAAATCAGCGTCCGTTCGTAGCGGTGTACAGATATACACCAAGTCGTGAAGCTGCATAATGATAAAATAGCCAAATAACCAAGACAAACTTGAGAGAATTGGCACAGTTCGTTTACTTTTGGGAAATCCTTGACGTTATTTTGTCAATTAGAGCGTGTTCTATAACCATTTTCGTGGGGTTTTTTTCGTGTTCTATTGGGAAAACCCGGTTTCTAGTTTGTTAGTTTGATCAACTTTGGTTGAAAACAATGAATAGTTACCGCTGACATATGCGCGGGCATCGTTTTCGAATGTTGTCAACAAGTTGTCATCAAACAAAATGGCGGCTTTTTCAAATCCAAATGACATTGTTGTAACGAGTTCTGCGACATACACAGTAGGACGACAGACAAGTGTCTGCTTGTTTAACTGTAAAAGTGTTGCTGTGCTCTCTGGTTTAATTAATGTCAGCTTTATATAACAGAATGTTTTCTTCTAAAAACTGTGACAAACACACGAGATGCTACTCGGCGACTTTCCGCCATCTTTTATCCTTTTTCGCCGTGGAAGCCTGGTAATGACTATCCCCAGGTACAACCGCGTTTCAAGTAAAAACGGTTGGAAAACGAAACCAACACAAACTAGTTACTGTGTGATATACATTTTATCAATGTGCGATGATTAGTTCTCGAGATATTTTAAAAGCGTTAAAGTTTGAATTTGTGATTTTAAAAACAAAGAAAATACAGGCTTTTCTTCATTATATTATTTTGTGTAATATAATTTTGTGTGCCATGAAGTACAGAGGTTTTTCGCCACCTAGTTGGAGGTTGTACAATGATTTTATGTACTGTTTCTTTTCTTTGGATACCAAAATCGTAGAAAAACACAATTTATTCAGTCTGTTTCTTGCAATGAACCACACTTGTGACGTCACAAATCCAAACTTTAACCCTTAATATCTCAACAACTACTTGTCGCAGAACAATGAAATTTACACCACAGTGATCAGTTCGACGATTAGAATCAGAGAAAATTATAAAATCACGATGTCATTTGAGGTGGGACTTGCCCTTTAACACTGAATTTTCGTAGTTTTATTAACCAATCAGAGCGCACAATAAGCATTATTTGCTGGTTTAGCATATATACTAAATTTGGTGAGCAATTCTCCGTTTTTTGTTTACATGGTTGTTACGGTATGTTACTAACATTCATATCCTTTACTTATAGAGAGTCCACAATAGGCTTGGCGGGATTCGGGATCTGGCTATTTTTAAGAGCGGGATTCGGGATTTAATCGAAAAATTAAGCGGGATGCGGGATTTGAACCTTGCGCGGGATGCCGGATTTGGGTGAATTTACCTGCGGGATACGGGAACGGCGTTATTTCTGAGGCAGGATTCGGGATTTTGGATGCGTCGTCATGTTCAGTGCGGATCTTGTTGCATTTTACTTTTTCAGCATTTACGAGACTTACAAATCATTTTGATTTGTAAAACAATTGACATAGAGCGAGTACAAACTGTATGGTTATATTTTGGGTTATATTCACCTGGTTTCCCTTAATTTGAGAATATATCCTTCCGTTTCCACCATAACTTCTGTAGACCTACGTTTAACAAGACGTACATTTCTAACTTATAGCTTTGATTGTTACCACAGGAAGCCCAGATCGAGAGGTCGTTCACCACAAGTGGAGTGCTCATCAAAGAACACACCTTTACTGACAGAGGCTTTAACAAGACGATTTCTTATTGCTGCCACATTTCGAGGTTATACTATCCCAACTGAGTTTATGAAGTTCAACATTAGTTATTTATACCCATTTGATTTCCAGTTAAGTTAATAGAGAGATTTAATATCACGTAAACGCCAAACATTAACTTTCAGTTTTGCTGTTGTAGTTTACGAAGTATAAATAATTATCGTTATGAAAATAAAGGGAAAATATCTCACGTAAACAACAAACGCGAAGGTGCTTACTTTCACGTAGAAACGGCCAACGGCAAATGTGGGATAATGTGGTCACGTGGTCATAGTTGACGTACGCGTCTCACGTATACGCGGTGCTAAATCTCTCTAATTAATAGCAGAAGAGACTGCCTGGAAAACAAGTGATTCGACTTTCACCGTACACAGAAAAGAGTGGACAAGATCTCGTCAGTGACAGCCAATAAAAATGCCCCCGAGAACTATAGTACCCCCCAGGGACCTCTTAAAAGATACCCGGAAATCGGTGTTCGGGTAACGGGTAGCGCATTTTTTGGCCCGCCTTGAAATGACATCACAGAGGCGGATTCAGGGGGGAGGCTGAAAGGGTTACACTCCCCCCCACTTTGAGACATTTTTCATCTTCCAAAGTCCAGACAATCTTGGGGCTAGGGTCATTTGTCTTCCATTTCATACTTACAACCCCCGCCCTCTTTCAGAAAATCCTGGATCCGCCCTTGCATCATCGGTCCTACCGGGTACCTCTAGCTCTACACATTTGTGCCGGGTAGGCTGCTGTTTACCCCAGAAAAACGGGTAGAGCTGCCGGGTAGGGCCGATGATGTAATCCCAAAGCAAAAAGAAAATGGCGGTACCTGTTACCCGTACACAGATTTCCGGGTATCTTTTAAAGGTCCCTATGAACTAATTAACTTGTGAAGTGCATGGGATTTTCCAATGGTAGTTTTGGAAGATTACTTCACCCTTTCTCAGCCAGCGTTAGAGCAACAGCAGACCATATCAAGTATTGTATAAACACAGAAACGGTAACAGAACTATTGCTATAATCCGTCCTGATAGATCTACACTGGCTTCCAGTGGCCGAGCGCATTAAATTTAAGATCCTCATACTGACCTTCAAGACTCTGCAAGAACAATCTCCCAGTTACATTCAAGAATTGATCTCTCGCTACTCCCCAGTTCAATGTCTACGCTCTTCATCTTCTCTATACTTAAAACGTGTGAACTTCAATCTAAAGTCCTATGGCTCCAGAGCATTTT
>JANUFV010028784.1:0-11638 GCA_024757865.1 Epizoanthus scotinus
TATCGGAAAGGCTTGTGATTGTTTTGCCTTGAAAATTACCATACGTTTTCATATAATGAAAAATAATGAATAATGAAAAAATCCACGCACCAATTTTCTGAAAGTGGTTGACAAGAAACATGATATCAATTTTCATTGGCCTTACCTGAAGTCAAAACCGATTAGGAGTAATAAAAATGACGCGATGGCTGGAAAGAAGATGGCTTATTGCAGTATTTATTAATTATTTTTCATAAAATAGTTTGCATGTATATGTGATGTGACATACTTGTGGTTTGTTCTAATGTAGAAATTAGTAACATAGCCTAGTGAGTTGCAGGGATGTAGATTGAAGCCGGTAGCAGGCAAAATTAACCGGCTGGAGCAATGATTTTACTGGCTCAGAAAAATTTGTATGCCCCCAGACCCCACTAGAAGCTCCACCTTTGGTGCTCAATTACCCACCTATAGCAGTGAAATTTCCGCCTGTTTGAAATCTTGGCTACATCCCTGGAGTTGGTGCTTGGATTTGGGAACCAGAATTCAGGCCCAGTCTCCACTCTATCCATTGTTTGGACTCGGTTGTCCTGAGTTCAAACTTTAATAGCTTTAGGTTATGTTTGTTCTCAATCACCGACTGTTTTATCTCTTTTTTCACATCGTTATTTGAGTTCATACAAGTAGCTACATACAACAACTTTTATGAATTTAGTGTTCTACTTTCAGTGACTCGTTTCTCATCTCACTTCAGTTTGGCAGTATAATGACCTGGGTAGTATGTTCGACTTATTTCACAGTCTACACTATATTATTTTTGATAAAATGTTCTAGTCTAAGAATGTTTTTTTTTAATTCTGATTTTGTTGCAGGATTCCAAGTATCATGCAACAGGAAGAGAGATTGTATGTACATTTAAAAAGAAAGATGACGGACCTTACTGGCCTAGGTTACTAAAGACACAAAAAAAGGTATACAAGTGCCTTGTCGTTATATCTTTGGGAAGGGCCTGTGTTGAGGCAGTGTACTGACTTGAATGTGAATGGGCACTTTGTTACTGCAGGTTGCATTTATTCACACAGACTTTAGTAGATGGAGAGATGAAGATGATTCTGAAGAGGAAGATAACAAAGCAATTGATGATACAAACTTTGAAGATGTAAGTAGCCTGTGTAACAGGCTTTGCAGGAAGGGGAAGGGGGAGGGGGATCAGCACGTAATCAATCCAGTGATGTGTGATCATCGTCGTTGCCTTGTCACTGAGGGGTGGAGCATAGGCCATCGATGGTTCACTCCCACCACATACAGTGCTGTACCATCCTCTCCAATCTGTTCCAGTTGTTTCCTTCTGCCGTCATTTGCCAAACGTATCCACCATCCACCAGGTGTATGATGCTCAATAGAAAAACTCTTTGGGGATTGACCATCCCAAGTTTTCTTTTCCAAGGAGTCTTTTATAATTTGCACATTTCTTGTCACTAGTCTGAAGGTTTGCACATGCTTTCTTTCTTGTGTGCCTGGTAATTCAAGATCTTTCACCCCTATCCCATTGAGTCCCTTACACAGCTTATGGTGTAAGGGAAGATAGGTATTGCAATATGATAGTCATGGTCAGGCCACACTAAGTACCTGTAGCTTGGACTCAACTGACCATCTTTTTAGGCCAATAAAAAAAAGTGATGCTCTCTAAAGTTTTGCAGAAATCCAAATAATTATGTGTATATTTTGTGAAACGGTGCCAGCTTAAAGATATATGGGAGCTTTTATAATGTATGGGGTTGGGGGGAGGGGCTGGATTATGGGAATCTTGCATTTTTAAATAATATGTTTTGAGTCCCACCTCTCTACTGAAGTATTTGCCCCCATTCCCCCATACTGAATCCTATAACAGGGGTATAGAAATATCTTAGCCCTACGCCTGGGACTAGTGAATTTGAAGGGCGGGCTAGTACTTTTATGGAAGCTTAGCCCCTTTGCTAGCTAAGACACTGGGGAGAGACACGATATCTGCAGGAGAAAATGGCTTACCCCTCCTTAACATCCCCATACTCCCTACCATCCCCATACTCCCTACCATCCCCATACTCCCTACTCATAAATTGTGAACACTCTTTAAATACATTTTTATCTGGGTTTTTTTTACATACACATAGTACTTTCATTTCCCACAGCCTCACTTGTCTAAATGCCTGATTGTACTGTATATAATAATTATATTGTCCAACACTGCTCTGTTTTCTCCCAGATGATGGCTAATATGGGTGGAGGAGGAGGTGGTGGTGGTATGGATAGTGAGGTACGACCTTGTGAAATTATACTAGTATTGCTATAGCATAGCTTCTCTCCACACACAGACACATGAACACAAACACAAACAAATACATGGACACACAGTCAAACACAGACAAAGACACAGGTACACACATAGACACACACTCTTAAGATAGCAATTTATGGAGTGATAGTGCAATTACATTAGCATAATTTTAATAATATTAATAATAAATATAATATTTATAAAGTGCCTCTTTCCCAAGTCTCAAGGGCACTGCTCACATGAATGTTTTGATTGTCTGTACAATTCACATTCACATGTCAGATTTGGTTAAAAAAGCTACAAAAATACACAAAATCATTTTAACTTTAGAGGAATCAAGCTGTACTGGTAATACGTTTCAGCAGTCCAAGTTTTGTAAATACTATAGTTGTGTAATTATTATCTTGATGAATTTTCATAGCAAATGAATAGTCTCTCTAATATCTCTTCTTCATTTCCTAAGAAATTTGATCCTGGTGAAGTGGAAGATGTTGACAGTGATGATGAAGGCAAGTGAAGTTACACTAAATATGTAGAGCAGGTTAACAGATCTTGTTAGAGGAAAATATATTGCTCCAGGAAATTAATGCAACTTTGAATATTTTTATTCATGTATATATTTAACAATTATTCCCCGAAGTGGAGGTGAGTAGTGGTGGATATTTACCGAGCCGCTGTTACACTGAGGGAAATAATTGTTTTAGTATATAAAACAGTGAACATCTATAGACATAAAAATATATTTCCTGGATTTTTTCCTCGTTGATAGCAATGATTTCTGCCTCCTACACAGCAGTGAAACGGGAGGCAATTTTCTCTTGTTCATGCATGCATGGCTGGAGGTGAATATCACTGGATATCCGTATCGAGGCTTGACACACTTGTCTTTAGTTATCCTTAAGTTATAATAATAATAATAATAATAATAATAATAGTGGTAATAATATTATTATTATTATTATATTATTATTATTTTTTTTAATAATAATAATAATAGCGATAATAGTAACTGTTTTTATATGCATTTTGCAAAGACTCAATTAATTTACAATAATTTTGAAACTTTAGTTGCAAGGTTGCACATAGCTGCTCATTTATTGTTAGTTTATTAGTTACTAACGACCTGAGCTGTTATGATTCAGTACTATTTTGTTATTTTAATATTGAAATTTTTCTCTGATGATGATAACTGATGTAAATGTTATTGTTGTTATTGTTCTTATTTATAACATGGTAGTGAAATGCTTCTGGTGAAATGCTTCTTACCATACATTTATTTTATGGTACATTACATTAACTTTACACACATATTTTTATCTGCAGAGCTTCCTGACCTTGAAGGTTAAAACTATCCCTAAATGCATCTGAGTTCAATGTTTAGAAGTTGTTTACCTAATCCCAAGCATGTACAGAGATGGACAAAAAGATTTCTGTACCTGTTTCCTAGCTACAGACATGACTGGATGATGAGTTCGGTGAATCGTGTGTTATACATATAACCTGACACACAACAGAGTACGGACACCATAACATTGTGGAGGTTTTTTGATAGATAAGTACTGTCACTCGGGACAATGCTTTGCTGACGTGGAAATTTTTTAGCTTGATAATAAAGCTCCAGTGCTAAATGTTACATTGTCTAGTTTGACCAGGATAGCAAGTGTTAAGGGGAGAAGGGAGGGAGACAATTGCTAAAATAGAAAGGTTAGGATAGATAAGTACTGTTACTCAGCTTTGCTCATTTGGAAATGCTTTGGCTTGATAATAAATCTCCAGTGCTAAATGTTACATTCTGTCTAGTTTGACCAGGATAGCAAGTGTTAAGGGGAGAAGGGAGGGGAACAATTGCTTTAGAAAGGTTAGGATAGATGAGTACTGTTAGTCAGCTTTGCTCATTTGGAAATGCTTTGGCTTGATAATAAAGCTCCAGTGCTAAATGTTACATTCTGTCTAGTTTGACCAGGATAGCAAGTGTTAAGGGGAGAGGGGAGGGGAACAATTGCTTTAGAAAGGTTAGGATAGATAAATACTGTTACTCAGCTTTGCTCATTTGGAAATGCTTTCGTTTGATAATAAAGCTCCAGTGCTAAATGTTGCATTGTCTAGTTTGACCAGGATGGCAAGTGTTAAGGGAAGAGGGGAGGGGGACAATTGCTTTAGAAAGGTTAGGATAGATAAGTACTAAATACTACAGGACTTGAAAGACTCCAGCCATAATACACACTATATATACTACCCAATAATTATGATATAATTTTATATGCTAAATAGCATTTTGGCATAGTTAAAACAATATTTCTTTAAGGGCTAAATGCCGTAGAAATCTCCTATTAGGGACCACCTGTATAATCTTGTTGAAGATTTGTATAATATTGAAGGCTTTTGACACATTTTTTTTTCAAGAATTTCTAAACAGCCAATAAAAATGATAGTATTTTTCTAAGGAACTAATGTAAAATTTTCTCGTAATGTTGCAGGTTGAAGCTGAGTAGTCCACAGTTTACCTCCTTTATATGCCACGCCCGCCCCTATACAGAGTTCAGTTACTGAAATTGGACTTTTGAAAAAACGAAACACTCCTGTAATGTTCAGGGGCACTAGTGAAACAAGATAAATGCGCGACAACCCAGTTCCAACATTTTCCATCAGTTTTCTGACATTTGCAGCCATTTTCTACTGGTTAATGATATAAGCAACATAATTAACTCCATCGGTCAAATATTCATGTATGGACAACTTTATTTACAATAGCATGAATTGTGTTGAACAGTTGATGTTATTTATTATTCGGACACGAGAACATTTTTCTATAGAACAATACTATTTTTACAATGTGATATTCTCACTTCTGATTGGTTGAAAACCATTGTCAATAAGAATGGTTTCCCAAACTAAATTTATCGCTCTTACAGTTACAATTTGTTGCAAATTCCCCACAACATTTGGCAATTCAATGACGAGAACCAATATTCTATAAAGTACAATTAAGTACAGTTTGGGATCAAGTGGTATTTTTAAGAACCATGTTGAATACCAAGAAGATCCCTAATTTGGCCCATTGTTTCTCATAATTAGGCCTATTGTTTCTCATAATTAGGTATATTGTTTCTTCTATTTAGGCCAAGTGTTTCTCCTAATTAGGCCTATTGTTTATTTTAATTAGGCCCATAGCTTCCATTAACCTAAAACGTGATGGTAACTTTTAAGTTAAAAATTACCAACACAAATATGTTTTGAGCTACTTCCAAACGATTATTGTCTTAAATAATTTTCATATTGATCTTTCTGCAACCATCATCGTGTCTTTCGTTTTCAAATTGTAAAAAACACTGGAAAGTCTGGCATCTTGCGACAATTACAATCAATGCTGTTGCTCAATTTCTGGTGATCGACCAAGGTGCCCGGGGCCTCCCCTGCAAGTAGTACCTGCAAGGTGCCTGGGGCCTCCCCTGCAAGAAGTACCTGCAAGGTGCCTGAGGCCTCCCTTGCAAGTAGTACCTGCAAGGTGCCTGGGGCCTCCCTTGCAAGTAGTACCTGCAAGGTGCCTGGGGCCTCCCCTGCAAGTAGTACCTGCAAGGTGCCTGGGGCCTCCCCTGCAAGTAGTACTTGCAAGGTGCCTGGGGCTTCCCCTGCAAGTAGTACTTGCAAGGTGCCCAGGGCCTCTCCTGCAAGTAGTATCTACACCCGAGCACTGTGCCACGAAATTCGCACGAGGGCTGCAAAAAGTTGAGGTTCAGACCTCGGCCTGCACACAGGGACTGGTCCTAGGCACCAAGACTGGGCCGGTCAACGTTTATTTACATGAGAAGGACCGCCGGCCAATTTGGCAGCACAGGATCGTGTAGCCACAGGCAGTCCAATCTTGTAATGCGAGTATAATCAACATATATGGATGCGATTATAAGACTTTGTATGAGAAATTTATCCGTTTTTCAAAAATCATAAAATATTAGAAATAAAGTTTACCTGCCTTGAGTTCGTCGTGTACTTGTGTGTTCTTTGCATTTTTAACGCGTTTTGACGCCTGTTTCTGTTCCTCCATATATATATACTGTGGCTCTAAATGGCGTCAAATCGCGCTCAAAATGCAAAGAACACACAAGTACACGATGAACTCAAGGTAGGTAAACTTTATTTCTAATATTTACGATTTTTGATAAACTGATAAATTTCTCATACAAAGTCTTATAATCGCGTCCATATTTGTTGATTATACTCGTATTACAAGATTGGGCTGCCTGTGGTTCAGCGTGCGAGTTTACGTTTTGTTAATGATCTTGACATTGTCATCGTCAACGGCGCCATTACTGGAACTGACGCGCACGTTATTCAGTTTGGGGCTGTCTAGTTCAACCTTGGTACTGGCACGTCTGTGCTCCGGTGTGACGTCGACGCTTGTGGGATCTGCCTGGTAGGCAAGCGCCTTCATGAGTGTGTGGTCGGGGACCACGCCTAGCTCGCGGATCTCCTGCATCAGATGTACGGTTGGGATATTCTGAAACGCGATGCACTCGACCAGCGGTTCCATGACCTCTTTGAGTGCCTCCTTCTGTCCTTTCTCGCAATACATTTGACTCCAGGTTAACGCCGCATTAAACTTAGTCAATTCGGAAGCTTTGAGGTTCGCCCTGGACAGAATCAACCTCACGACGTGTTGGGGGAGCGCCTGGAATGCAGGAAGACTTAGCACCTCTTGCGCCTTTTCCGACACAAAGTCTAACAATTTGGGGATCAATGACTTGGTAGATTTGAACTGGATGTGACTCTCTGCGCTACAGAAAAAGTGGCACACGGTGTCGACACTCAGGGTTCGTTCAATAAAGTTTGCACACGCTTGGCGCAACTCGTCTAGATTAGCATAGTCTGCAGCGGCCATCAGCCCCACGATATAACGGGCCTCCAGGCAGCAAGTCCCATAGTGAAGATACTCCATTAGGTGGGAGAACTCCTCGGCCTCAAATTCTTCTATTGGAATAACAGTGGCGCTCATTGGGCCTGTAAAGGGGTAACTTGTATTAAACTAGATGTAACACTAAGGGAGGGATGGAAGAATGATTTTGTAGCCATTTTTTTCGTACATTTTGGGCTGCACATTTTTTAGCTTTTCCCTTTTATTCTCTCTTGTATTCTCTAAAACGTTTTGTTGTGCAAATTACTTTTTATTTTATTTTTGGGCTTATGCCAATTTTTTTAACAAATTTCCCCCACGATATCAAATGGTCCGCCACTAAAGGGGTCTCATGGACTAGACCATATTTAGATATCTAGAGTGTCATTTCTGGCACAATCAACGACCTAACATGCGACATATCATATTTTCTGCCTTCATCTGCCTTCATCCTATCATTTCTCACTCTGAGGCCGTCCTCAACGACCTCGAGTCAATCGAACAAGGCGGCTTACCAAGACGCAAGAGATATAGTGCATTAGTGGGAAAACCCCGAGTCTTGCAGTACGCTACAAACTTGTGCATTAATTATAGGTAGAACCAGAAACAGAAAGAAAGGCCGAGACACGGCCAGATATATACACAGGGAGGGGGTAGACGGCAGAAGCGGGGATTAAGATGATAAACAAATTATACTTCACTAACCACTTCCAGCTCTTGAGTCCACCTTGAGGGAAGCATCGCGCTTGAGGCTAAATTTTGCCTGCCTTTTGGAAAACCTTTTACTGCTTGATAAGTGGTGGGACTCCAAGTCTGCAGAGGCAGTCCGATTGTGTTGTGTGTAGCCTAGCATCTTGTAGAAAACCCTGCAGTTTGAAAACGAACAGACAGCAACGTTAACGCTAGTCTTGTTTTTCACAACTCTCCGCCCCTAGAGGAGGAGAGGGGGTGGGGCAAATGCCATATTAATCAGAAAGTGAATTTACTTAATATCAGTCTGTGAACTCACTAGCTTCTATGTTGATTGTGTTGTTAAAAAAAGCAGAGTTTCCGGTGCTATTTTTTAAAAAGATGTTACCAGTTGGTGGAGAATCAGGGGCAATGTACTTTATGGAGATATATATTGTCTGTTTGTTGTTGTACCATGTCAAGGGCGGATAGGTACAAGCACTCAACAATCATATAAAAAAAGACTTGTATTTGCATCTCGACGGCGATTTATACTAAGTTGGATACCACCAAATATTATTTTGTAGTTTGTTTACTGCAAAAAAATATCCGGGTATACAAAAGTAATCACCTAAAGATTACCGTAAACTTCCCCTCATCCTCCCCCACAAAAAATAAGCGGTCCAATTGCGATATTTCAAACGCCTTATTACTTCTCAAATAAAACAAACCTAGCAGAAAATACACCGTAGTGGCTTATATCTACAAGACAACCAATCCCCTCCAGAAACTATGCCTCTTTTAAAACAAGCTCCCCCAAAAAATAAGCCCAAGAAAAAGACATTTTAGCGAAAATAAGGCCGCAGGCTTTTGCTTCTGCTGCAACTTTCCGGTATAGTGCATGCAGACTGACCACCTGCGCACAGACGAGAAGCAATTATTCCGGCTTTTGTGAATTTTAAAAATCTTTGAGAGGAGTTCAGTATATTCAGGAACTCAATTGCCGCGGAAACAGACAAAATTGGCATTGATTGAAAACACTCAAAAACCGGAATGAGGAAACGAGTTTGCGAAGCTGAGTATTTCTGATTCATAGCTTCGTCGTATTCAATTTGGTCCTTTTATAGCTTGTAGCTAGCTCCAGAGCAGAAACCTACTTCATCCAATTTGGTATTACTTTATAAATTCGTAGACCATTCTTCTTTGCGGCATTAAAGTCAGATTCGTGGCTGTGACAACTCAGTCTTTTCTTTTAATACCATTCATTTTGAAAGCGAGTCGTCCTAGGGACTGTGGTGATTATTTTTGCAAGCACTATGCATTGCAAAAACATCAGAAGTTCATTTTTTGTTCAAACATGCTTCCTGACCACTAAACAACTCTACAGAATACCACTGTAACTACGGAAAAACGATAACAATGGCTTGTGGGATAAATAGAAATTGCTTTTATTTAGCGAGTTAAATAAACTGCTGTGTGTTTCTCGCTAATGCGTTTTCATTTAAAAACTTGGCAGCGTGTTGCGTGGGACGCGAGCTTAGTCTGCAGTCTACACCAAAACAACGGAAGACACTGATGATTTTCACCATTTTTGTTAAACGGCTTCCCAAAGTGCATAATTGTGACTAAAACCGATCAAAACGAAAACTCTTTGTCTCAGTCCACACCAGAACGTTTCGATGACAGATGATTTTGAAAATGTTTGAGTGGACGGAGTGTTTTGCTACAAAGTGTTGTTGCCTTTCCCCGAACATTAACATCATTGTAAGCTGTCCTAAACACACTCAAGACCTGAGAAAGCACAGGTTGTTCAACCAGCGGATACATCCTTACCTAGAGGATAAGTGTTGATACCTTATTGCACTTCATTTTCGCGACATCTAATTTCCATGCTTCACGCGGTGACATCAAACATTGTGAAACTTTGATGCCGCGAAAAATTTGGTGACGCGACATTTTCTTGTTAATAGTGTTGCTCTGGGCGATGAAATTATTTTCTCTTCTGGATTTACCTCCTGATGAACTAGTCAGTCACTGATTGGTATTATTCAAGACATTTATTCATAACTTCGGAGTTTTATCATGTTGAGTTTTGAAGAAAACATTGAAGATTTGAACATTCACCTGCGTTTTTCTTTGTATTTTGTATTCAGTGCATACGCGGAGATTTGCAAAATCGCGAAAGTTCAATGGCTTCAATCCTGCAGTTTCATGAAATTTGCGAAAATGTAATTATGCTGAAATGTCCAAACCTCAAAATCGCGAAATTTTGATATCACGAGAATTAAGTAAGATATTTAGCGTATTTTATCGACTGGATAAGGATTTATTCACTGGGTAGCGTTATCACTCACCGTTTGAAGAAGGCGAGATCTATAACTTGACATGCAGCAGATTTTTTTAATATAAAAACTCAACACAAACCTCGATATTTTGATAAATTAGTTTCATTTCATAATTAAGGGTATTTGGTTCAGTTCCGGTTTTAGAGTGGCAGATGGCGATCGTTTGCCACAAATTGGTTTTACTGCAAATATTGCTCACGGATGAAAAACATTTCCTTTGCTTTAATTCTGAAAAACAAATCACTAAAAGGCTATAGATTATGTTTACTGACAAAGAAATGTCATTTGATTTTTCTTAAATTTACAAACATTGGTTCAAGTTATATTTTCTTCATAGTATACTTGGGCGAATTGAGGCTTCGAGGAAAATTAAATTTTAGAAATAAATATCCGAGTTTTAGAATTTCTGTACGAACATAGCAATTATAATTCATAGCCAAAGAATACTAAATATTACGGATAAAAGCTGCGCAACAAACAGTTGGTTTTCTAAGACGGTGCCGTGTAAAGCTGGATTGCTTGATTTACGAGATGCTCATCAGAAAGACGAAGCCGACTTTGAATACCAAGGTCACCAAGGGGGAGTCTATAAAAGCAAAACTCTTTTGCGCGACTAGTCATTATTTCTGACCAGGATTGGGGCTGAAAATAAAACATTTTTCCATGTTTTACTTAACCTACTTTTAAAGCTAAGTCTTGAGCAACCCTAAAATGGATCAACATTTTTGTTTACCCCACCATTTTCTCTTCAGCCCCAACCTGGTCAGAAATAATATAACCGGTCCCTTAATATTTCAACAATTAGAGCTCCGCTATTCTGTAATGATTCTACTGTACTATTCGTCGAAATGCCATGTTTTTAAAACTTTGTTATCACTGATTTTCGTTTTAAAATATAAATAGTAGAGGTAATGCTCAACTAAACATGAAACTTTCAACAGTGAGCTATACGATACTGTAAGTCGGTAAATGTTCTCCATGGCTATTTCTCCAAAGTTCAAAATAGAATCTTATTTAATTCATAAAAGAACGTTTCTGTTAGCTCCGTAGAAGCACAACTGAAAATATTGCAGTTCATTACAGTCGGCTGGTAGATTCAACAGTTCAACAGGTATTTATTTGCAATGGTAAGATATACTACAGATAAATAAAAAAATAAAAAAATTGCGAGGAAGCTCAAAAAGAAACCAAACGGCTTATGTGGCATTGAACTGCCACTTTCTTAAATACTATTTCTTAAATAGATAGAATTGGTCCGAGTAGTATCATCTTTATTCCAATATAGGCCCATATAATTGCTTTTCAAGACCACTGACCACGCTTACCACGAAATAAATCACATCCGAGTTTAAAACAAAAATGCTGATATCAATAATAGCTGCACCACAACTAAAGCCCGCCATGCACTAGCCAATTTTTTGTCAGAAGAACCCTGCATTTTTA
>JANUFV010028895.1:0-19331 GCA_024757865.1 Epizoanthus scotinus
GAGAGAGAGAGAGAGAGAGAGAGAGAGAGAGAGAGAGAGAGAGAGAGAGAGAGAGAAAGAAAGAGAGAGAGAGAGAAACAGAGAGAGAGAGAGAGACACACACACACACACACGCACACACACTCACACACAACATAGGCAGTAGCAAACCGACGGAGAGAGATGGACTGTGACACAATGACAGATAGGGAGACAGACAGACAGGAAGTTCAGACGAAAAGACAGACAGTGCGTTAAAATGTCAGACATTGTAGCAAGAAGGAACTAATAGGAAGGGCAGAGCTAAACACCTATTCATTTCAAATATAAACAGCTATTTAACAGCTATAAAAACAGATATTAAATACTACTACTAATAATAATAATATAAATAATGATAATCGTAACAATAATAATATAATTATAATGACATTAGCAAGAAGAATAAAAGGCGAGAGATAAATGAACTATGAAGATCACAGAATAACAACAGCAACAATTACAATAACTGACGACAACAACAGTAATAATGCCAATAATGACAACAACAAAAACAGCAATAACAATTATTCTTACTACAATTTTAGATTATTTTATGAACACATTTTAGTAAAATATTTCTTGATCTCTTTGCAATGATGCTCAGTACTGACCAAGGTGGGTCAGCACCCAAATGTCCAGCGACCCATTGCTCCAGATATGGCTTTTAGTTATCATTAGCGGGGTTTGAAAGATGTAATAGGCACATTTTACTCCAGGATTTTACTCTAGCAGTGACTAAAATCTAGCATTTTAGAATACAAACCTCACCACAGACAAATTGTTCTGCTCTCGCTCTCTCCTCCTCTAAAAATGTTGGTAAAATATCTTTCCAGAATATAACAAATTGGATCCATAAATGTCCATAAAATTAATTTTTTTGATAATCGGCCGGTTTTTGATTGAGAATGACACACCCACGGAACAGAAAATAAAATAAAAAAAAGACAAAATCACGGATATAGAAACAGACATTCATGTAGAGACACACACACACATAGACCGAGCTAGAGACAGTCAGAAGCAGTATTATTTATCCGATTCATTTGTCTAGTGAGTGGGTGAACACTTGAACAAATGACAAACAGAATAAATTCGGATGGACCCGTATGGCGGTATTTTTCAATGAACATTTCCAATAATATTTAAATCTTGAACTGAATGCTAGAGTCCATTAAGGTTAGTTTTGTTGTATGTTATTAATTTACTGGAAGTTTCACGCCCGCTTTTGTAACACAGTTTATTGCTCAACCAACAAATTTGATCAACACCAAGCCGATCGAGATATTAACACCTCTTCACAAGCAAAATTCGAAATAATTTAGGAAGGCTGAATTATTGAACGCCGCTGCTTGTTGTTATAATAATAAGTCACGGAGTAAAAAGTGTAATCAAGAAATAACAGGCTGCAAGCTAAACTGTTTGCTGTGTATTCTGTCAGCGGAATAACAAAGGTAAGACGAGAATCATGCCGGATCTCTAAATTTAGGGATCCTAATTGCCAGCTGTAGTTATCCATGTTGAAAAGGATCGCGTATGCAAACACATTCAAACATAATGCCTCCTATTTAAGAACAAAACCAATTTCCGCCGGTTGCATGTAGTTGTTCTTCTATGCGTGGAATATTCTCGCTTTTTCAAGGTTTCTATTGAATTAGTATAAAATTGTTCCTTGGGCTAGTTGTCTCTAATGTACTTGTTCACACGCGACTAATGGCTTTGAAACAAAAGTCCTACGCCGACCATTGAGAAAGCAATTGTCTTGCGAGTCAGTTCGATGATTAAATGAAACACTCTCTTTCACACTTGTCTGAATTAAAACGTTATTGATAAGCACATACAAAGGAGCTAAGACACACTATTTGCATGCCTCTTCGAATTTATGGAGTCAGAGCAAAAAGTCACGCAATTGCAATAAAAATCTAGCAAATTTTCAAAACATATTTTGTTCATTCAGACATCATATTCTACTTCAACACACAGCAAGGAAAGAAAGGGAACGTTCCGCTATGAGTTTATCGCAGTGTGTGTAAATTAATGTTTGTAAATAAGCTCATTATTCTTCGCCATATTTATCTAAGATTGTTGACACTGGTTCATATGTTTTCTCAAAACAAAATAACGGCTGTCTATCTATGTTCTCAAAACCTTAAAGCCTGACGCAGAGAAGAAGTCATAAATATTCATACCAGCTATTCATCGACAAGTGTCGTATTGTTATGTAACAATCAAAGACTTGCGGCCTTGGGTAGGATCCAAAGAAAGAGACAAAGATATTGGCAAAACAAACAACTTTTGAAGGCTGGTAGATTTTGAAAGGACATTCTGTTTGCAAATACTGTTGATCTAGAATATCAAATAGTGTTCATTTTCCATTGACTTTGAAAAAGCTACTTCTTGTCAGTTGAAGTGTAGTGTTGTGTAAAAAAACAAGGCAATTAATATGAATGCTATTGACTAAACTTTCAGCTGAAGCCGGAGAGCGATTATGAGTTTATTCTACCTTATCGCCAATTTCAAACCTTCAAAAATAGGCTTAAAGGAGACTAAAGGTCGCAAGATTAAATTAATGTTTACAGCAATACTAGGAACCCACAGGACGCACAGATAAATGGCAGTTTAGCAATGTAGAAAATGAAAAAACATCAAGAATCTTGCTCGAGAAAGATAGGTAAAGTTGGGCACGAAATGAGTAGAAAGCACTTGTGTCCCTGAAGGATCAATTAAAACGAAACAATGAATAATCTCAGCAGTGTATAATTTATAACAAGGACGCCATCTCGCACTTGCGTCGAAATATCGCATCTAATGAAGTCTATCAATGCATAACATGATTTATGATAGCTTAGCCGTGAACTGAATGTAACACACACACAAATGGAAGTGGCCAACGTCATCGCTAATTGAGGTCACTAGACTCAAAGTTTCGACCAGTTGTTGCAACCACACACATGCACAAGTACCGTGAGATAAGCTTTGTCAGTTAGATAAAATTTTCTAGACTTTTACGATATCGCAAGAAGCTTGTGTAAATAAACATGATATCAAGGAACATTTAAACCATGCTTTTAGTTTTGTCTGAAGGTGGGAACTTTTCGCAGCATGAGGTGAGCCAAAATTGTGCATGAACTTTGTATAATGTCAACCACGTTGTATTTATTGATAGCTATATAAGTTTTTCTCTGTTTGACAGTACTGTCGGTTAGATGCAATGCATGCTTGGGAAATTGAAAGAGCTTTCTTGTCCTTAGAACCTGATGAGTTACAAGTTACATCGAAATAATGAATGCTTTCATCGAGGCGCAGATGATTGTTTTTGAATTAAAGAAAGTCGTAACCAAAACATCGTTAATTGGAGACTCTAAACAAAAAGAGCACACTGCCATTTCAGAAGCTTCCTGAATCACTCAAGCACCTTGCGGCAAGAAATGCTCTTCTTGTAAATGTAGAAAGAAATCGAGAAGCCTTGACACACTGGCTGTGCAAGCCTTCAAGCCTTTTCCAGTCGACTTGAAACTTAGAAACATACCGAGAACTAAACTTAGCTGTAAATAATACTTCGCGCTACTTAATTAGGCTCCCCCTGCTACGACAAGACCTGTCAGCATTGATGGTCAGGGAAAATCGTAATGCAATATAATATACGAATACGTAATCACCATCCTGCAGCGAAACTTTGATTAGTTTGGTAAACAGAAGCAGAGGGAGTTTTGCCAGCCCACGGCGATCTTTCATCACCCAATTGAAAAGCTTTTCCACTCGAAAGGTGTCATGAAAAGTGATCTGTTAGCAGCTTTGAAAACCTTGCTGAAACCTATCATCAAAAATGTTACATCGTGTGAAGAGTGCTCCTGGCTGTTATATTTCGTCAATGTTGCCATTGGTACTACACTCTATAAACCCACAGGCTTGCGGTCAATATTGTGACAACAATAAGGCGATAATTTCATATTCAACCAATGAGCAGTCTTTCCTATCGAAACAATTATGTCTAGAAAGGCGTGAGGCCAAGGCTGCGGTCAAATTATCTTGCTGTCAAGCAATCTACCGCCAGCGGAGCAAGCTACCTATACAACTGCTTATATCGCGGAGTTAAGCAGTCTAAATTCTCCCCAGATAAAGGTAAAGGCGGCAATTAAAATTGTTAGTGAACTTTCCAAATCACAGAGATCTCAGTATTAGCGGGAAAACGGTACAAGAGTTGTTTTTCTCAGTATTCAAAATGCAGTTGATATTATGACTTCGAGATAAATCGCACCGACACAGTTGATGCATGACTAAGAAGGTTACAGAGAGATGGTCTGGTACATGTATTAAGGAAGAGCATTTTCGCTGATTTCATGATCTTTACGTATAGCGTGAAGATGCAAATACAATAAACGCTTTACACTTTGTACAATGTACCATTATTTCTCTGTCCGCAAATATAAGGGGGATTAAGTGACTCGAATTTACAAGTACTTAGTCCGGTTGTCAGTCCAACGACGTGACAGGATCAAACAGGCTTGTGTAAGTAATTTCAGAACCAAACAAATCGATCGTATGATAACAAACACTGTCGTGGTAGGCGAAATTGACCTTTCGTTTCAACTGCACTGAAACGAGTTCTTTTGCAACATGAATTGCTTGCTCAAACTTCCGGAGGATAAAACTTCAAAATAAATATAAACAGAAACAACATTTCCCCTCATTTAGTGATTTACGTGTGCGGCAACTCCTTGTTTGACAAGGTTTTGCAAATGTTCTATTTTCTGTACGGCGGCGAATGTTTGTTTACATTGAATTATAAATCTTTAACAACCAGATCCAATAAACATTTCAGTGAGGACAAGACTAAACAGACGTACTCGAACCGCAAGCAATTGAAGGAGACTTACAGCGATATTTACTTTGGTGGTTTCAAGGTATTGGAGTTTCCCTAAACTGTAATTAAAACCGAGAAAATAATAATACGATGAATTAATCTGGGACCGCTTTGGATCAGGAACACTTGCGATTCAGTAGTGGAAAATCTGGTTAAAATTCATTTAAATGAAAATCTAAATGATGAACAATATTTATGTTCCACAAGAAATTTGTCAGGTTTGAGCAATTGAGGCGGGTTTCAGTATTTTAGCCGGAGATAGACTCGCGTTCTCATTTAGTAATCTATATCACAATTGTGTGATGTTCTGGTAGTACAGGTGGGAAAATGAGTCTAGTTTGAAGCGCTTTTTTTATCAAACAATTCTGAAAAAAGCAGGAAAGGATATTTGCATGGCATAGGCTAGGAGCACTGGCACAGCATGGGGTTGCATTATCGAGAAAAAAGCGGCTCAGCAGGTAGCTTATAATAATAAAAAATAAAATCTACATCATATAATTAAAGCTAAATAGCCTGCACTTCGACCAGACAACATGTGAATTGCTTTGTGCTTTTCAATACCCCTCATCTGCCAATTGCTCGTATCTGATTGGTATAGATCGGGACCAGGTGTTAGCGAAAGGGTGTGGAAAGCAGACTCACTTCTCGTTCCTCCTTTAAGATAACGGCCAAATATTTTCACACCGAGAGTGTAAATATACACTAAGAGTCAAGATAAATGAATATCGGCATATTTTTTTGACCGTGTACAAACGGTACATACTATTTGCCGTCGTAGAAGTAAATAATATAAATGAATAGATAGAAACAATTAAGCTGCTAAACGGATGAGAAACAGCTGGCAAAGTAGGTGGTCGCATTGCCACCAGACAAATAGATGAATCACTTGACGCGATGTAAAGGGTTTAATGATTGGCTCAATGCACAAAAGATATCGTGATGTCAAGATATTTATAGCTGCTGATAGATAATGAATCTAGGAACCAATCAGCTGTCATGTCGGCAAGACAAACAGCAAACAGTCTTTAGAATTTCTAATTTATATATTATTGCCACAGAACTGCCTCCAACACTTCAGAATTAACTCTGTCACACACGAGCAAAATGGATTCAGGAAATCACGAGACGGAGCTGCCAAGCCATGGATCGCCTGATCTCAAGAAGGAAGAAGAGAACACGAGCCCCGGCGAACTGGAAAAAACAGAGAGCAAGGAAGCAGGCAAAACGAATGACCCTAATGTGAAACCTCCATACTCGTACGTTGCGCTCATAGCGATGGCGATACGCGAGTCTACGGAGAAGAGGTTAACACTGAACGGTATTTACCAGTATATCATTTCAAAGTTCCCTTTCTACGAGAAGAACAAAAAAGGATGGCAGAATTCCATACGCCATAACCTTTCACTCAACGAGTGCTTCATAAAAGTTCCAAGAGAAGGTGGCGGGGAACGGAAAGGAAATTACTGGACCCTAGATCCAGCCTGTGAAGACATGTTTGAGAAGGGTAACTACAGGCGGAGGAGGCGGATGAAGAGACCTTACCGGCAACAAACTCAACTCTCAAACGGAATGCTTACACCAGACCCACGTTTCCCCAACTACATCGCGCCCAAGTGGAATACATACAGCCCAGTGCAGGCGGCTGGAACTCCCGGCTGGAGGACTGCAGCACAACCAACACTCCCGTATCCCTGTAACCCACAGACCTCGAGGGTACCATCAGGTTATGTGTCACCTTATGTCAATATGGGATCAGCAGTAGGAGTCCCGGTCAGCTCGTACACGAGCACACAATACTCAACGCAAATTCAAACACCAGTCAACAACCAATGCGGATACGGAGCAATGGCGATGCCGAATGTCGCCTGCAGACGCCAGCCCGATCACTCTCCGCAAATGCATCATTATCCTTACTGGAGCCCGCCAAAGGATCACTCGTTTGATCAAACACGATCCTAATACAGATATTGTGCCTCAACTCGGACCAGTACAGTGAAGTGACCTTCCACTTTACAATCCTCAGCGCAGTCTATAGCTCACAATATCACAACAAGTTTTATTTATACAAACTGTACAGACTTCAAGTGATCCATAAACAGTCATCACAGTTGAACTTAGTCAAGGTCCGTGGCCTCGGTGGACAAGCCACAGGAAACAATTCAATCCAGGTGTATAATACTGTCGAGAGGCAGAAAAATGGTACTTGCTTGTAATATTTGAGTACTATTTACTTTACAAATTAAGAATCCTTATCCATATGTTAGAGATTATCCTGGGCTCCTGCCAACAGGTTATATACAAGAGAGAAGCATGCATCAAGTTGAATCACATTTGCACTTACTTCGTTTCGGTCGGACAAAAGAAGGAATAGAATATAGATATGGTATACCCGAATTATAGTAGAATCGAATGTTAGTTGTGAGTACCTCTAGCCTAGCTAAGCGTTGTCTTTAAAACTATTTCAGGCGTTAAACGCCAAATTTATTATCTATACACTCTGTCCGAAACCCGATTTGTAGTGAAAATCTTAATGTTTTGTCTGACTTTGTGAATATGTTTTTGACAACAAAGTTGTCACTATTAGTTTTAACTTAATCGTTCAATCCTCATATATCTATTGAGAAGGTGTACACTTCTGAATGAGAAATCCAAATATGAAAATATGTATTGTGAAAATATGAGATGTGTTCTCAAATATGACAGAGCATTGGTCACCAACTAAATTATGTCGTCTCCAGAGGTGTATATATGTCTCCTGTTGTATCTCCAAAGGAAATAAACGATCAAATTTTTAACCAGGATATCAAGGGGTTTTGATAGTCTAAAGTAAATAGTCGAACGTATATTTGGCAAACGGGATTCGGAACTTCGTATTTGAGGATTATTACTTGTTAGTAAACATATTGAAAAAGAGAATTTGGGTCATCAGGTCACAAGATTGAGAAAAAGCAAGGTAAGTGTCAAAGTGGTTTAATACGAAAGATTTTAGGTAATACTGAGTTGTCACAGCTCTGGGAAATGTTCATAGTTTCAAGGGGATTGTTTGAAATTTTGGTTTTTAAAGCCTGATGTTTTGCTGTTCCCTGTTGATTTTGTTGTACAACCTGCCACAGACGTCGGGGTAAAGCGTGTTGTATTTGACATGCTTTTCACGCTGGTCCCTTGGTCAAATTTATCGCTTTCACTCATGAATGCTCCCCAGAACTGTTATCAGCATTTTAGCTCAATTGTAGATTTCTAGTGTTGCTACGAAGCGAGAATTCAGCGTCTTACAGTGGAATAGGAATGAGCCACAACTTATGTTTGTTATACTATTTTGGCAGTTGTTTTCTTTTCATATATAAACCATCCTTGAAGTTACCTTCGGCTGTTATGACATTAAATTAAACTTCTCGATAGCTCATTGTTAACCAGTGTTCTGGTAAATTGTGCCGATTAATTCGAAGAAGGTTTACATTTTGGCCCTTAGTAATAGTGCGTCTTTCCCATTCATAAGCCATTAAGTCAATCTAGAACGTTTGCTTGAAGTGAGAATTTATCTTGGTCAAATATCACAGCTATTACCATTCCTATACGTAGTCTTCAGGATAAAATGTACATTCCGCCGCAGGATTTAGTGAGTTCTTTGCGTATATTTGGCTAAAAGCTTCTCGGTAAAGTGCAATGTTCTACAAAACGTTGCGAATACAAATCCGCCGCTTTCTTCACAGTAGTCTCAAGTTATGTTATAACCCGAGGCAGTTCATTTCGATAAGACAGCCACACATTGTGCAAAGATTGGTATTGTACAAAAGAACTATTTTGCCTACACATGCTCTGTAACTCTGTATTTCCCGGCAACTATCTCACTGACGTGAAAACCCAAAATCTTTATGAAATCTTTGATTTAAATTGACCAAGAAAGTACTTGTCCAAATAAAAACTCATATGGAGTGATTAAAATGAAATTCATGGCACATAGTGTGTCTTCTAATCTCATCGCGTGAGAATTTATAGCTCCTGATTGAAAAGATATCTTCAATTTTTTTGAAAGAAATTAGAAGTTAAAAGAATACCGTGGTTACTTTCACGAAAGCCTTTCTTTGATTGATTTTAGCCCAATAAACAGCTGTTGATACCCAGGAGCCGATATAAAGGGAGATTTCTCGTCGCCTTTGTTCCTTAGTGCTCAGCGTTTTAAAAGTTCAAGAATAGGGTGAATTTCGATCACTAACACATCACGACAAAACACTAAACTTTAAAAACAGACCTCGCAGAAAACCATGTTATTGTGTGATATTTCTCTCGCTCTTGGCACTTGTTACGCGTGGCCACTGAAGAATTATAAATATTACAACGAGTCTGGCATTGTCCGTTGTTAGGGAATGAATGTTTTTGTTTCTTGTGCTTGTATCGTGTTAAAGCTTTGTTTGTTCTATCAATATTTTAGCTTAGCTTCGTGAAATGTAACGAAGACTATTTAGTGAGAAAATGATCGGGGAAATAGGATATTTTTCTGTTTTGAAGTTTACAAAAATCTACGCGCAGACTGAGCGATGTACATGCAGGCAAGACTAAAAATAGACCGCACCTACACTGTCGCTTGCGATTAGCGAGGTATTGGTTTTAACCACCAAACACATCTAAAAGGATTACAATATTTGGGTTAACTTCTAGTTTACACTTCGCCAACGCTTTACTGCGAACGGTAAAAGTGGGGCAGACAAACGCTATTCGTTTACATCACAAATCTACTCGCTCCTAGAAGCCCAACACAATGCTATTACAATTAGAACTATTTCAGATTCAGTGTTGGAGACGTAAATTTGAATGTTAATGTTTGCGAAGAAAACAAAATTTAATGTTTCCTCGAGGTAGTCAAGGTTAGTTTGATGAGGGCAGAGAATATACAGTTCCATGTGGGGAACCGTTGCCTTTGCACCTCCTAAAGCCATAGTTTATTGAGTCTATCACAAGCTTGTGTTTACTTGAAGCTGCGATTATTCCAAACGAATATTTAGACCACCCATGCAAGCAACTATACGTAAGACTGCTACTACAGGTGAATTCTTACGGAAAAGTATACCAAGCTTACAATTGTAAAGCAAAACATTGGCGCGCTTTGGCCTTCATCGGTTACGCGCTTAGTTCTTCTGGTAAATGCGAGAAGCGAGAAAACCTTGAGGCAAAACTATCAACTCTTACAATAAGTTATTCCTGCTCCTTCAATTTGTGGTGGATGGCACCCTGCTTAGAATATTTTCTTTCATCCGTATCCGGAGCACAAAAACTTAGCATCCTTCTTATGAAAAGAAACAATGTCTCGCAAGATTTCTGAATGCGAATCTTGGATATAAAGAAATGTCTAGATCCATTCATCCGCGCGGAAATTGCGAGCAGATCAAAAAAATTCTTGCTGAAAAGGCAAAATTGATGACACAGGAACAGTCGAAGTATCAAGAGAGTTTCAACATAAATTTATTATTTGCTTGGTGAGAATTATTAGCCAAAACAGCTGGTGTTTCATTCCGGCGATAAGAGAGTGAATTGAGAAACTCTCCACACGACCTTATTATTTCGCTCCTAAACAAATCGAAGAATCCTTTCTGGCAAAAGAAAATCTGACCTCTGAATAATACCTCTATAGAGATATTACTTAATGTAGATTTTTCATCGCCAGAGGCTTTATGTTCTCAAATGAAAAATGTTTGGTAAATGTTTAGTAATATATTTGAATTAAATATAATATATTATTTTAGGCTGATATTTTGTTCTTACGCTTCTCAGTTCGCCGCTTTATACTAAATCGATGCCCGTTTTCACAAAACAAATTTCATCAGTAAATTTTTTTTAAAAAAATGTCAATTTAACTGAGATTACTATCGCTTCCCTCTATGACATTTAATTTCGCTCCATTTGTGGTCAGATATAAAGCGATTATTTCACTATCATACTACTTCAAACAACTGCTCATATACAAGCACAACAATTTTACTCTAGGATTAATTTAAATAAGCGATCAAAGAACGAGTCTCGGGACTAAAAATCTCGAATAAAACTGTAATATAATTTTGTTTCTCAATTTCCATATATAAAAATGAATTACTTGTGTTGCGTCTTGTATGCTATGATCGCTCTATTTACTACTCATATCTAAAAACAAGATGAAAACCTAGAAAGCAAATTATGTCTTAACGTAGTGCAAATGTATCAAACGTCTGGAGTAAAAAGCTTCGTTAAACTTGTCAAAACGGCTTATTTTGTAATCCCCATTGTCGCCTCGACAATAAATATTCGCCTGCAGTTGTTTTTCCTGTTAATGTAAATTACAATTTTAGAAAGGATTACTCGGGTTGTATTTGTTGGGTATACGAATTCATTCACTCCGCTGACCCGACAGAAAAATCACGCTACAGTGCAAAAGTGAATCACGATTGCGTAGTTTTGAGCGGCCGTGAAGGCTTGTAACGTATGGATTGAAATTGAACTGAGACGCATACAAATGAATCTGTGTATAAGTCCAGGCCCTGTCAAAGGAAACTATTTTGATGGGTACTAATCCCGTGTACTGAGGTAATTGTAAAACGATTACAGGCTACAAATCCTCTTGAGCAGAGAATTAGCCGCAATTCACTGACTTGTAAAACCGCGTCTTACAGGTAAATGACAAATAGCTCTAAAACAATGAAACACAGAACAGATATCATCAGCTGAATGAGTCCTATAAAGAAAGAAATCCCCATTTTTATTGGACTTATTATTCTTTAAAAATATCTACATGTGTTGATATTCAATCCTTATATGAATCCCAACATAAAACAACAAACCCCGGCCTGCGCTGCGGATTAGTAGCGAAACAAACACAGTATCGGCGAGGAAGGAAAGCAGACGAGCTTCGATCTTTACCGAGTGTTCTTGTTTATTCTCGTCTTGACCGACATGTTAGTAATCACCATAATTCAAATATGACTGACAAAACAAACTGGTGAATTTGAAGTGGAATATCGTGACATGTCGCCAAATAGAAATGGCCTTCGTGAAATTACTCAAGGATGTCTATTCGTTCGACTCGGTCATGTGTCAATGACCCGAAGCTTCAGATCTAAAAAGCGACAAACTCTCAGAGGAATCAATACATCTCTAGAGTTTTTATACAGTTACACGAGGGACGATCCCGTGGTAATGCACTGCTCCGCGACCAATAAGTACCGCACTGCGTTCCCGCTAAGGTGTCCTTATTCCTGTTTGCCTTGTAGCAAATCGAATGATATCAAAACAGTTTTGATAGAAAGCTGCGGGAGAGATCGGGGTTGAAGAAAGGTGGACAATAATGAGTTGCAGTGACCGGTGGTGGAGAACAAGGTTGTGATAGCTAACATGCGCTGCAAACATATCTAATCATCATCACAAACAAGTCGAACCAACCCGCCATCAGCAACTTCCAAGTACATGCAAATTGCAAAACAACATTAAATTAAAATTGAACATGTCACGAGGAAGCTTTCGAGTCCTACAGTCTAGAGAGACATACCTTTGTTCTCTGTGATCTTAGCTTTGCATTTTTTCCTCAGTGTGTTCCATAGCTGACAAAAATTGAGAGCTGTGAACAGAGTTGGTTTCATTGTACACCAACTTCGAAATATCAAGCAGGCAAAACTACACAAGACTATAACGCAAACACATTTGGGCTTTATTAATTCAAGATTTCTATTTTTCTGAACATTTTAGTCACCTTTTAACCCTAACGTCGGACCTGGGATCCGGCGAGGCATAACTCTAATATTAGCGCGTCTACACTGTAATTAACCAGCATTTGACAACGTGTCTCAGACCATGTCCAAGAAATAAAGCTAAAGAAGGATAATTTCTTATTACACCAATTATTATCAATTTCGGGACATATTAAAAACGTTGCTATTTAATATGTATCGTTCGATAAATGTGACTTACGACAAAATTGAATTTGTCTAATAACGTGGTAAGAGAAGCAATGAGATTATTCAAGATAGACCACAAATGAGCTATGAGCTACCTGCCAGTCTGTGCTGTTGATATATCCGAGTGTTCGTCATCACTGTTGAATATAGACCACTCCACGAATTGCACATCTGTGTTTAAACTTCGGTTAGGAAAAACATAGATATTTCTTTTTTATAACCACTAGAAAAATGTGTGGAAGTGATACAAAAATGTTTTCCCAAATTTCCAGAATCCCGAAACAAGTATTTCGGTCTTTTTCAATACTTCCACTATATAACAACAGTTCCGAGAGTAATTATCAACCAGCGCCAAAACACAAAGAGCTGTCAGTTTTCTCTTAGAGTACAGAATTAGCTTTGCACTATTTTTTTTATCAACTTAAGATAAAAGTAAGGTAAAATCCGAGTCCATGTTCAACTTCCGAGAAGGCACCAGATTACCGAGCAGAGTCATGTTGTGTTCCTGCGGCGTTCCAATATGCATATTTCCTGTGTTAAACCGAAAAATCAAGTCGATTATAAAGCCAAAATTAATAATGCGCCAACACTAATTTAAAACGTACAAATTAATATTTTTGAAGGACTTAAACTCTCTGAACACGAAAACAGTAATAGAAGCGACAAAAACCCTGAATATATCGTAAAACTGAGTGTGTATATGCTTTACCTTTGCTTGTTGTTTATAACAATCAACGGAAAACATTTTAGCGACTAAACAAAAACATAATTCATATTCACAGCTGAGATCCCTTTACGTTCAAAAACAATTGCAAAAACATCGCTTAGGGGCATACAGCTCTGAGAAAGGGATCCTGAATATAAGCTATATATATATATATATACACTTTTATTCATATTTGTACTCGCCGAATTGTTCCGCTGCATCTTTGTGCTACAAACAAGACAGAAGCCAAACACAAGCAGATATTACCAATGCTCATCTTTTTATGTTATTCCTATGATTTGAGCATTGATGGGCTGAGAAAAAAATCGAGAAAATTCCGTATAAGTGAGAATAAGATTCAAACCCACACGTGTGATAGATTAAAGTCGTTTTCTTTAATTAAACTTAAATTACTCAAATTTTTATAAATCTAAAATTATCCCATAATAATGCATCCTCTAGAACCAACTGCTTCAGTTTTCATTTGATATTATAAAATTATTAATTAAATTTTCTTGATAATCCTCTGCTCTGCTGGCCGTCACCAAAATGTCAAGAAACATTAATACCGTAATATAAGCATTATCTGCTATAATGTAGAATGCATTCACTTTTCTTCAGTGAACGTTCTTAAAATGCAATTGTGATCTCCCTTCTCTATCTGTATACCTGATCAAGTCTGAGGTGTCACAAAGAGGACTGAAATGCTAACAAAGCAAATGAGTACACAAAGTACGTGGCCTGTATATCCACATATAATATACACTCCAGTTAATGCGTTTAGAACAGTGCACAGAAAATAAACGCAATGCAATAAAAAGAAACTATATTTCTAAAGGCATCAATAGTTTGCTGCAACTGTGGTCCAATTTTCAGAAGCATTAAAATTTCCCTGACTTTTTCCAAAACCTAAAGTCAACTTCCTCAAAACGTATTCCTAAGCCTAATGAATCAATTATCAGTATTAGGATGAAAACTTGAATCTTATATTCAGTATGAAATTACCAAGGCATTTTATTCTTCCTCTGTCAGGCATCAGTTCAAATAGCATTTTATTAAAGCTAATATTAGTTGTTGCAATTGATACAAAGGCATCCTCCCCCCCTCCCCCTCTTTTCTAAAAAAACTTTGCATATCATCTCAGTTAGGCATGTTGAGGTGGCCAGATGTTCCCTAACTCATGCCAACTTTCCATGATCAAGATCAAACTTCCTGTTTTTTCCAAACTTAATAAAAATATCTTCTTCTCTAAGCTGTACTACATTGGTATTTTTCAAAACTGATAAAGTTCTAAGAAATAATGTAGTCTGTATAACATCTCACATTGCTGCATCAGATGTGAAGCATGCAGTAAATCCATGCGAACATGGTTCATCAATTCCGTAAGAGAAACACAGTTGCTACACCCAACGTGCTTGTTTACACGGTTCATAATAATTGAAATCGACAATTTTAACTGTTAAAGGTTATGCACCCCACCGAAATATCAAGCATATATGTTGTCCAATTGTGGCTGTGTCCCCGACTGAACTAATGAATATATTCTGCTATATTTGAATATATTATTACCATACCTTTCAACCCTAACCCTAACCCTAACATTTCTTGCAAAACACTGTTGTTTATTCACAGGTTGAAATGGCTAAGAGTTGACATAGCTTTGTAGATAAAGATGAACTACAGGTTAAAAACGTGCAATATTTAGATATCCTAGCTTCCACTGAGCTAAAATACAAAGTATGTTTTGATTCCAACTACTACAGTTAAAAACAAGCCATGCAAGCTCCGTGAATGTAAATACTGTCATTGCGAGAATCTTTTCATAGAGGTATTTACTCTGTAGTGGAAAGCATTTACATTTAAATGTTGTGGTACAAAACTGATTAAAAAAACAATTTTGATAAACACATCTAGTCAACTATATTCAGTCATAACCAAGAGACAAGCAGCACTTTTTAAACCAAACTTCCAAATAAGGCCATGTTTTCCAAATCAAAGTTGGATTTAGAGAAGTACTAAAAGGTTTGTTTTACAAACAATTCCTTTGGACTTTACACCAACAATAGTCTCAACAACTCCATCATCAATAGCAGTAACTGTAAACGTACAGCATAGCAGTCCAAACAGCAACTTGAATAACAGATTCAATAACAACAACAACAAAGCCGATGACAAAACAATCTTTTGTCTAAGCAAGATAATCAAGTGCTTCAGTTTTAGCCTGTCTGCAGTTACCTTTTTCGCCCTACAACACACTGCAGCAGTTGCATATATAACACTGCTACATTAGATACAGTATTATATACAGATATACTGGATTGAATACACTCAATGGACAGACTGAAACCAAAGCTAATTTGATTTCCATTTCATCTTTATTACAAGCAAAGAAACGTATTTTTCACTTCACTTCTATAAAACTGGTTGCATGTTAGCTTCAACAATGTGTCTTTCAGATCTAATCTGTGCAACAAATACATGTTTAAGGACATAACGTGATTATGCATTTTTTAGTTGCCGTTTTTGTTCAGTCTCTCAGCAGATTTCTTCAAATCGAAACAACTTCAAGTTTACATTTGTCATATAGAAAGGTTATCCGAGGAACATTTGGTATTCAATATCTTAGTTTTTTCTATTTGTCAGCTACAGGTAAAATAGATTACATGCTCTCTGGTATTCTTTGAACTAATAGCTAGCTAAATGTGAATATTTCAGACTGTGGTGGAAGTATAAGATTTTTTAATCCACTGCCAAACCCTGGTGAGTAAATAATTTATTTACAAAAAGGAAATATTCCATTGCAATTCTTAAGTTGTACTAAACCCTATTAATATACTCACGTTGAATGGATATATAACACAAAAACTCATGCATCTACAAAATTTGCTCATGTCATACCTTTGGAAATGATTTATCATTGCCACATGAATGGTATTAGTAGCCTCTGGAAACTGGCACCCTGCCGGTCCCATAGAAACTATAAAGCTGGTGTCCTATTCATCAACTTATTTTGAAGAGAAAGGATTGAAAAATAATTTGTCATCTTGTCATGTTCTAGAAATCACAGTTTTGCTTAGAAATTTTGATGGACAGAGTAAAAAAGCGAAGTTGTTTTAGAGTGCTCCAGTATATAATCAAACGAGCCTTCGTTCAGTTTTGTACAATTATTTGCAGATTATCTGATTCTGCCACAACGCAGAAACAGAAAAATAAACAACATACTGATGCAACACATTTAATGTGACAATAAATTTAACGTCAAAGCTCTTAACATGGGGTGGATTTAGCTGACTGCAGCTGCACACTCTATGCCCCCAAATTCAAGCACTTTCTCTACTGGAGACCTAGCTGATAGAATCTTGTCAATCCAATAGATTCTTTTGGCCAAATGCATGAGTTATCTAATGAAAAACATCACCATTGAAGTAGTGGTAGCTTCTTGCATTGTACTCCAAGATGTAAGCAATTGGCAGCAGTATATTCTATGCTATAAAATGCACCATATGCGAACGATGTCCATACTACGTCCCACATGCCCTTTGGCTTTGCCCCCTCCGGCAAAGTGTGTCATAGTTTCGTCTACAAACTACCGAACCTATTGTCATTTTATATTCGAACAATAGACAGGCCAATGTTGAAGTTTGAAGAATTCGATTCAGCAAAAAGTGATAAATGATTTAGCGATTCAAAGAATATCGAAGAAACACTAACAGTATAAAGAAAGACCTTCTGTATGAAATGCAGCAGAAAACTTTCTCGTCCTCAGCGGAAATTTGGAGAAGCCTGAACAACAGGAAGCGAACACAGATAAGTATCGCAAATTTCTTTGGGCATGAGTGAATGATCAGCTAGATTGCACACTTCTGTCTTGTATTGTTCGTGTATAGTACTATACTCTGTAGGCCGATAACTAATTCTGCAGGTACAGCAAAAGGACAAGTTCATTTTTAAGATTCTTCCTCTAAAGAAATGAAATTGCTTCGGGGTTGTTTTTCACAGTCACGGATGTAATCTTTTAAAACAGAATTTACATTTTGCAAATACAACACTACACTGAAAAAGCTTCTGACTAAAGTTTTTAACATTCACTTCCTGTTGCCTCATTCTCACTTGGTTAAGCTAGTTGTGAAAATCTCATTTAAGAGCTAGCTTAGTAAGAGTCAATAGGATAACCTGAAACACAACTTGTGTCAAATGCCACTAAATACCAAACAGTGTTCTCGATTCAATTATCTGCGAATACTTTCGATTCTATATTTATCAGGTATTAGCTACATTGAGACACTTCGTTCTTAATGGAAGATTAAGGGTATAATTAATAAGTCAGTTGTCTTTATTGCCCTTTCCTTTAGGAGAAGTAAGGTGTAAGTTAATTCGATAAGGTAATTAGTAAGTAAATACAGAATGCTATATCTAGAAGATTAATCCACATATATACTTCCACTTAAAATCGAAATATTGTTATGTGCTAATAATAGTATCACTTGATCCCGATATCCTCCATGAATATATTTAGATAGTGCCTCTGGGAGTTTTAGATCCTAACAACTTTCAAACAATGATTTAAGATGAATGCACGACAATTGATTAATGATAAAGTATCGAGCTTGCACTGAAGTCATGAGCGATGCATCTCTTAGTTCTCATAAATATATGGCCAAACTATTTGTAATGGCAACCTCCAAGAGTCAATATAGATGAACATATTCTCCTTTACGATGACAGACGTGCAATTAAAACGATTAACATGCAAATAAACTTATGCCCGAAACATTGAACGTGCGATTTCAATGTTATACCATTTCCATGGCTATTGGTCTTACGACCATGCTGCTAGTCACAAACAACTATTTTAAGGCATATATATAATAATGATATGCAGTACGGCACACATTTCGTGTTCAACTCATTATGTTTCAAAATAGGCATTCTGTATAGAGTTAGTATAAATTCACACATCACTGATCATCGTCTGCAAGAAAAATGGCTCGCCATGCTTTGACACGAGGTCATGAACATTGACTGACACTTTCTAAAACAGCACATTCTCACAGTAATGCAAGCTGTCCCGCCACGAAAGGAGAATGAGACAATAGAGAATTATCGAAAAGGTTAAATTAAAAGTGATTATCAGCCAATATGGAAGAAATATTTGGCAAAATAACTGCAGTAAAGCAAGCTCAATAAATGACATATAGAATTAAAACCAACGTTTTAAGATAGAAATCATTCAGCTGTTTGCATTCTGGCAGAGTATGCAGCCACCTACATATATACATTAAATACTACTCTATACGGCTTAAAAGTTGTTGAATCAAATGTGAAACTAAAGATAAATACTTTGTACAGGTTAAATTGATATAACATGGTCAGTTTTATCTAAGACTGCAAAAATAAAGACAACTATTTTGCTGTTAGTACGAGTACCACCATTTTATGGTTAGCAATGGGTTCATATTATATATCTGAATGTACACTGATGTATTTGTGTAGCGTCTCTGAACTAGAACTTCATTTCAACTGAACTGATATTATGTTTGTCGATATTCTAGCGTAGCCGGTCTGGTTGCTCATCGGTTGCTGTCGCTCCGTCTCGGTTTCTATATCTCTCTGTAACATATCTGAAAGTATCTCTGTCTTATGAGTTATCGCAAATTTATTTGTAGTTTCAAAGCAAGCACATGCTCTCTCTCTTTCTGTTTTCCCTAAGGCTTTAGTAAAACCAATGCTTTATCTCTCTCTCTCTCTCACTCTCTCTCTCTCTGTCTCTCTCTCTCTCTCTCTCTCTCTCTCTCTCTCTCTCTCTCTCTCTCTCTCTCTCTCTCTC
>JANUFV010028896.1:0-11637 GCA_024757865.1 Epizoanthus scotinus
TTTATGTGTGTGTGTGTGTGTGTGTGTGTGTGTGTGTGTGTGTGTGTGTATGTGTGTGTGTTTGTATGTGATTGTATGTGATTGTATGTGTCTATATGTGTCTGTATGTGTATGTATATACCTGCACATGACTGTATGTGTGTCTGTGTGTGGTTGTATGTGATTGTATGTGCCTGTATGTGCCCATATGTGCCTGTATGTGCCTGTATATTGTAAATTGAAGGTACAAATAAAAAAGTTGTTGTTGTTGTTGTTGTATATGCCTGTATGCGTCTGTATGTGTGGTTGCATGTGATTGTATGTGCCTGTATGTGCCCATATGTGCCTGTATGTACCTGTATGTGCCTATATGTGCCTGTATATGCCTGTATGTGCCTGTTTATTGTAAATTTAAGGTACAAATAAAAAAGTTGTTGTTGTTGTTGTTGTTGTTGTTGTATATGCCTGTATGCGTCTGTATGTGCCTGAAATTGTGAGTTTTAATACAATAGGTGGGGGAAGGATGACGTTGGTCTCCTGAAGCTAAAGCCCTAACATTGGGTCTGCGAGAAAGTTGACCTTTGATACCTACATACACTGTAGGGTAGGTCTGACAATGCCTTTTTAACATTTTTTAGGTATCAGCATATAAGAATGACCCTCTGGTATGGCATGGTGGTATGAAGGCAGGATTGGCATCACAGCTATTAGCTGCTATGAACAAGATTACTAGCGAGATGCATACAGTCCAGTGGCCATTCATTGTGTTACAGGGAGACTCTGATGAACTTGTTATGTGCGAGGGTGCTGTACAGCTGGAGGAAAAAGCTAAAAGTAAAGACAAGACTATTAAAGTAAGTTCTAAGACATGTTGGGTATTTCGTCTTAGAAATGATTGATTGATTGATTGATTGATTGGTTTGTTGGTTAGGTGGTTGATTGGTTGATTGATTGATTGATTGATTGGCTGATTGATTGATTGAATCATTGATTGATTGATTGGCTAATTAATTGATTGATTGATTGAAGTACTGAACAGTAGTTCTATTTTTACAGGCTGTTCTTACACTACCTGTTGACCATTTGCCATTAAAATGAGTACTATTTAAGAAATAGAAAATATTTCTGTGTTTTCCATCGAGTTACATGTACGGTAACACGAGTGCAAGTCTGGGAGAACTAATCATAATTGTGGTAGCACAAGCTGAAGGAAGGCGAGTCAGTGTTTCCACAGCTATTTCTCGTTCTCACAAACTCGCACCACATAACTAAATGGAAAACGTACACGGCAAATGTTTTCTATTTTTTTTATTGAAATAGACACAGCCATGTTAATTTTCCATCGAGTTATGATAAATCGCATTCAACCAATCAGCGTGTGCGTAGCCTGCGTGCAGCCGGTCGCGAAGAATTAAATCCCTGATTTAGGGATTTAAATCGTTTGCGTCGCAGGCTACGTGTGCGTTATATCTAGTGTATTTTATAAGAACTAATAAGGCCCAAACACAATGCATGATTTATCAGTGGGTGTCCATACTTTAATAGTTATCACCACTGCAATTTGCAATTTGATCATATAAGAATTTGTAGTATTGAATGACACTCGCAGCGTTTGAAGGGGAAATTGTCTATTTAGTATTTCAGTTTGCCTATTTCAATATTGGAAAATATTTTAGTGACATTTTCGTTATTCAAAGAGCTGATTGTGTTGATTGTTTCTTTGTCTCCTATCTCAGATTTACCGGGGATATTATCACGAACTTCTCAACGAAGCGAGGAAAGATGCCGACCTTGTTATGAGGGACATAACGCAGTGGATTTCTGACAGAATGTCGTCTTCACAGAACCAGGTCAAGGTGTCTCTCTAGAATAGAGCATATAAGAAAGGAACCATATATTTATAACTGCTAAAGTCCATTGCAGGACATTTGTGAAGCCCGTATTTACCTTTCTCTCACCCCAGGCCCCTTTACCGTGTCATTGACGTTTGCTTAGCGGTAAAACAACAAGTAAGTTTGCAAACCGATGTTCTGTTTCAAAATCTTGAGCAAACTTGTCTGTCTTGAATCAATTCTTTTGTAGACTATTTATCGGAGTTAATATTTATTACTCGCTTTTTGTATTTGAACCAGTAAATTTCGGCTGAGTCTGCGGTTGTTCTCAATTCTGCGCACGCATTTTGGTAACTCAGTTGTTCCGTTATAAAAAAAGCGTGTACGCCATTTCCACTCCCGTGGCGGTGGTCCTTTGCCATTCCAAGGTTTTACGATAGAATAGAGTTAACGTTGGCCTGGTATTAAGAGAGAATCTGAAGTTTTCATTGCCACGTTTTTCTTCGTTACAAGTTGATAACAAAATGTGTAATTCAATTATTACTTCCCATGCAACCTATAAAGCCGGGATCAAACGGGCATGAGACTTGATAAGTGTTGACTCTTTGAGAATTGCGTGAGACTTGAATGAGACTTTGCTTGACTGTAATAGGGAACTGGTCGAACGAGCAAAACTCTCATCAATAATGTTCAATGTTCAAACTTGATGAGAGTGCACGAGAGTCGATGAGAGCGAGAAAGAGCTCGCTGCATGTCGAGTGTGAGCGAAAGTTTAAACTCTCATCGACTCCCCAACCCTAGGTAGTTGGATCCCACCTCTTTGATCACGGCTTAAAACCTATTTAGGGATATTTAATGATGTGTTCGTATGTGTATTCTCACTACTTTAGGCTCATGCTCGTTAAAAGCTATTTCGAGATATTTAAGGATGTATTACAGTAGGCATGTTCGAAGTACTCATGGCTGAACGCCAGCAGTTTAATATTCATTGCGCGCCAGATACGCGGGAAGTGTGACATATTCTTACTGGCGGTTAATAATGTGTAGTTATATACCTCTGTATATACGGTTAATATTTAATAACCTTCGCTGAGTGTTATTATATTTATACACCAAATGTTAACTAAGAAATTTAAAACCAAAGGAATATTTTGAAATAAATATTTTGGTCAGAGAAAGTTGTCTTCTGGTTGACTAACAAACATTTGGCTGTTATGCCCTCTTGTGAATAGCTTTGTGTTATCAGTAACGTGAGTGTGTTGTCGTGGTAGCAATTGTTTTATGCTCTGCCCAAATGGACCAGCTTTTCCAGATACAATCGAATCCCTACAAGTGAATAATATCTCCAGAATAATACAGTGACCCAAACTTATAGTTTACAGTTTTATTTCATGTTATACTAAGGGTTTTATTATTATTATTATTATTATTATTATTATTATAGAGTGAGTTTGATTGACCGTATTCCGGAATAAGAATACACGGAATAAAAACTTTGATCTGTCAACTGATCGATATTACTTTTCAGAAATATGCGAATCGAAGCCATTAGTTTTCTGTTCACCCTTATACATAATTCTGTGAAATATAGTTATTGTTTAGAGATTGTAGGAGACATTTTGAAATTGTCTTGATTGTATTCCTATTTCGGAATACGGTCAATCAAATGCACCCTAAGTAGTCCGCCTACACCAAACTTAGAATCATTTGTTCAGGGTTCTGCATATACTACAATAGACATGAATGAAGACCGAACAATGCGCGCGTCGTTTGTAATGTTCGTCTTTGTTTTCCTGTTCCTTTGCTTCCGACTCCTCCTCTCCGAAGCTAATTAAGAGCAGCAATGAATATTATAATCAAGAATCTATTTTTTGAACAAACCAGTTTAGGTGTTAAGAGTTGAGGAGTGGACGAGCACGATCTTATAACGAGCAGCACTTACTCGATGCCAGGAAAGAGCCATCAAGACCTGTTCATACATCTTCCGTGATACAGAGGGGTCTTTAACTATTCTCGAAAACCAGACTGAACTTGTAACACCATTCTGAATGATTATCTACGATTTTGTGTATTATTTATTTTCCTTCAAACAATATAGTAATGTTAATATTTATTACATTGTCTATCTTGAATGTAGAAATAGCTTGAAAGCGGAAATTGCAAAACTTCGACGAAGAAAAAATTACATAAATTATAATCGTGGATAAAATGTTATAACATTTGTCTCCGCGGGCAACGAGATTCAATGTTGCAGATTAGGTCCGTTTCACTATCATTATACATATCCTTCTCTATCATTGTCTTGGGATTTTATTGGATCACCTGTAACGGATCGAAATATTTGTTCTGGAACGAAATCTGAATACAACTTGCAAAAGTGTCTTGAAAAGAAGATCTGAAGCTCAATCCGGTATGAAAGCATAGTACCGGGAAGAAAACAACTGCTCTTTGCTATCCAGCTCTAGTCTTCGAGAACTAAGTACCATTCCAATACATTATACGCAACTACAAAGCCATTCTTCTCGGCTTCACATTTCGTTTTATCAAAGGGTATATTCACCGATTGAGCTGCGAAACTGTGTAAATCGCAGTTGCAATCATCCAAACAAGCTCCATGTTTTCCCACAGTTTTTTTAGCTGGTTAGTCATTCTGGTGCGAGGTCACTCAGGCGGTTTGGATGTAAACGTGAAACGAAAACATAGATTTGGTTCTAGAACGAAGTCGATGAGTTACCACGTGAGCTGCTTCATCTTGACGGGGAGGGTGCAATCCGACGTGCTTTGCACTTGAAAAAACGGAACATTTCTCTCCGGAATCGCATCTTTCTGACACTGTATATCAACGGATTGCAGCACGTTCCAGCCTGTAGAAAACAACCCGAGACAAACCAAGCAACTGATACAGCCGTAGTCTTTGGAAACAGCATTCGGCAAAGTCCAACGGGGTACATCGGCAGATAGCACACGAGAAATGCCCCGAGAATAATCAGCGCATCTTTTGAAGCTTTCAGTTCCTTTTGTATTTTAGCTTGTTTCTCAAGATGCACACCATCCTGGATATTCTGCTGTTGGCCAGCGACTCGCCGAGTTTGGTGTTTTGCGATTCGTCGAATCCTCAGTTGTTGCTTAGCCATGATGCTAAACGGGACAATGTGGAAAAAAACGATTGCTGCAACAAGGCGAGTGATGTTGGACACGTTCCCCAATTTCCAAGGGTTTTCGCATCTTTTATACTCGTCGCTGTACCTGAATATCCCCCAGCCGAGGAACGAGGCCAATGCGAATAACAACGGCACAATCCATAACAGCAGTATTACTATGATCTTTCGCACAGTTATTTGCTCTCTGTACATTAATGGTCGCGTGACTGCGCTGTGACATTCCCAAGTGATGGCGCACAAGTGTAGCGTGGTTGTAAACAAGAAAGTAGTGGCCAACAAGGCGTTCATATTACACCAAACCGTACCAAACATCCACCGCTGTTGGCCAACACTGATCGTGCGAAAAAGTGTGACAAGAAGCTGGTACAACAGATCTGATAGCGACAAACTTGCCAAGAGAAGATAGCGCACTGTGTGGAATAGTCGACAGTTTGCAATCGTGAAAATCACGAGTACATTTCCAGGAACACCAATGCAGATGACAACGGAGTAACAGAACACCACCAAGGCGCTTGGGACCATTCTGGATACTGAGACTCGTTCATAAAGAAAGAAAAGAACTACAAGAAGAAACATGTAAGCTTGAAATGATAGCTTATATGCAAAACAAGGCCAAAGTTTCTTAATATAGGATCATATAGTAACTTCGTCAACCAATCAAAACACAGGGTTGACATTGGTTATTCCCATGTGGACCTGTGCCTCATACAGGTGTTAACGATGACTAAATATAGAAATGCTGTCTTTGTCAGTTTTTTGACCCTGCAAAGTTTAAGATAATTTAAGAAACAAACTAGACCTTTGGAATGTATTGAATAAACGTATTAATTTAAGTAGAGCTAATTCACTTAATTGACATTTTGTTTGAGTATTTTTACGTATAATTGTAATAACAATACATAGTGCCAGTAACATAATTAGCTCAAAGGCACTCAACATTATCTAAAGTTAATATACCATCGGTAACCATAGAGTTGGACTCGAAGTTCCGCTAGAAAGCGGAACCTTTCAACATAGTGCAGCAACTTTTTTAACTCTATGCCTAACGCAATAAAAACTGTAAAGACTTAAAGCATTACCGAAAAATCACGAAGTCGCATCTCGTAGAGTTAGCGCGCGAAAGATTACTCTAATCCTTTTATTATCTCTTTTAATTTGCGCGAACTGTAAATATTATTTTCAATATACCTTTATATACTTTTTACATACCTTTTAAATACACAATTTGTTGGGTTTTTTGGGGGTTTTTTTTCCCCTTCCTTCTTCTCCTAAATCATAATGTACTTATTAATTCTCAGTTGACACCCATAGTACCCTTCAAATTGTGTGAATTTGTCATGGGTTTTAATGCATATGGAAGGTGTAACTATCCAAACGAAAACTCTTGATAAGTACCATAAATCGTTTGGGTTATGTGTTTACATTTCAAAATTGAGTAAGATGTCATAACGTCTCGGCGCATTGGAAAGGTGTCAAGCTAGAATGATTAAAGAGTCTATTCTCACGTTATTGTCAAATCTTGGTTGTGTCGCTAGGCACGGAGGTATGGCGTTCATGGAGCTGGTGAATGAAGGACGTCTGCTGTCGCACGCCATGCGTGAACGTATCGTCATGACAACGAGTGAGGCTCAAACTATTCTACAGAAACTCGACCAAATAGCGAGCCAGAAACATCAACACTTTAACGATCTCTGTGAACTGACGTTGGACCTGTACCGTGAGACGGACAAGCTGAATGACAGCATGTTGATGGTTACCAGACGAAGGGACTTCTGTGTGGCCAAGAGGCTTATTCAGAAGGTTAGTTGAACTTGTTTGTGTGTATAGTTGTCTGTGACAGATCAGCCTAACCACACCACGTTGATAGGTGACCAAACAAAGAGAGGTGTTGGTGTTGGTGTTGGTGTTGATGTTAGTTTGGGTGTTGGTGTTGATGTTGGTTTGGGTCTTGGCGTTGGTTTTAGTGTTGGTGTTGATGATGTTGGTTTGGGTGTTGGTGTTGGTATTGGTGTTAGTATTGGTTTGGGTGTTGGTGTTGGTTTGGGTGTTGGTGTTGGTATTGGTATTAATATTGGTTTGGGTGTTGGTGTTGATTTTGGAGTAGGTGTTGGTGTTGGTATTTGTGTTGATGTTGGTGTTGATGTTGATGTTGGTGTTGGTGTTGGTGTTGGTGTTGGTGTTGATGATGATGATGATTATGTTAGTGTTGATGTTGATGATGTTGGTTTGGGTGTTGGTGGTTTTTGTTTCTGTTTCTGTTTTAGTTTTTGTTTCTGTTTCTGTTTTTGTTTCTGGTTTTGTTTCTGTTTCTGTTTTTGTTTTTGTTTCCGTTTTTGTTTTTGTTTTTGTTCCTTTTTTGTTTTTGTTTTAAACAAACAAGCTGAATGACAAGTGTGTCGATGGTGACAGAGTGATTTTGGATTTCTGTGGCTCATTGTCACACTCAGCATTGTCCCGGTTTGCATTTGTATTTGGTTTCATGTTACTATGACTCTTAGCTTCCTGTTCGTCTGTCTGACCATCAGACTGTTTGCCTGGCTGTCCAGTCAGTCTTGGATGACAGTCGGTCCAAAACCTACCAGCCTGTTTTCTGTTTTGACAGTTTGTTTACATTCCTATTTGACTGTTAAACCGTCCATCGGTCTATGTGTCTGTCTGTGTCTGTGTCTGTGTGTTCGACTGACTGTTTACACACGCATATATTCATCCATCTACCTTACAACTGACCCCCCGCATTTTGTTGTCTGTCTGGCTGCCTTCCTGCCTGTATGTTTATCCATCTCACTTTCCATTCGTCCATCTTGTCGTGTCTGTCGGATCTTCTGTATGCTTTGCTTCTGTTGCATTTCTTTTGTTTTTTCATATGTTCTTCCTGCTTCACATATCCTACGTTCTATCAATTTAATTGCTTTCCAATATGTCAATAATTAATGTTCGGTAATTACATTCCATGACAGGTCATGGACATCATGACAAGTGAGCATGGAGCCTGGTGTCGAGCGAATCAGGCCTCCCAGGTGCAGTTCTGGAGAATGGACATTTGGGAGGACGACTGCCGTCGACGCATGCGCTTTGTAAAGAATGCATATGGGTCGAGTCACCCCGAAGCAACCCTGATAGAGGCGTTGGAAAAAGGTTGGTACAGTTACAGATGAAGATCGCAACCATTGTTTCCTGTTTCTGCTCAACGCTCTTATTCATTGTGTTCGTGTTTTGGGTTTTGGATTCTTGGTTCTTGTTCATGTACTGTTTATGTTGTTGTTGTTGTTGTTCGTCTTCGTCTTCATGCTTATGTATTCGTTCTTATGTTCTTATTCGTGTTGTGTACATATTGTTGTTCATGTTTGTTTGTGTGTTCGTGCGCATGTTCGTGTTCGTGTTCGTGCTCCTGTATGTTTTCTTGATTTTCGTTTCTTATTTTTCTGTTGTTGTTATTATTGCTGTTGCTGTTGTTGCTGTTGCTGTTGCTGCTGTTGTTGCTGTTGCTGCTGATGTTGCTGTTGTTGCTATTGTTGTTGCTGTTGCTGTTGATATTGATATTGCTGTTGCTGTTGATATTGCTGTTGCTATTGCTGTTCCTGCTCTGTTGCTGCTGCTGTTGCTGTTGTTGCTGTTGCTGCTGCTGTTGTTGCTGCTGCTGCTGTTGTTGTTGTTGTTGTTGTTGCTGTTGCGGCTGTTAATGCTACTGTTGTTGTTGCTGCTGCTGCTGCTGTTGTTGCTGTTGCTATTGCTGTTGCATTTGCTGCTGCTGTTGTTGTTGTTGTTGTTCAGGCTCTATTGTTTGGCTATGAGATAATAACGAGCCAGGGAGAACCATAACACTGTCTCATATAATCTCATATTCAACAAGGGTGAGTGGAGTAACTGTTTGTCTACGTACCATGATAAATTTACCCGTTCTCCTTTAAACCGAGCAAAATGTAGCGTCTACAAGCCAAATGCAATTTAGATATACGTTTCCAAAAACGTTTTTTGCCCATATAAGGCTAACTAAGGGTTATTAGCAGATAACCATCAGTTGTGAAACCGATAAAAAACAGGTTCACTCTCTATTTTGTGATTATTTTTGTTTCTAACCATATCGAAAATCTGGGGCAGGGGTAGCTCAAATTATGTCCCCTTCTCTAATATTTTGTAAGAAAAAGTTGCCTGTATCACTTTCAACCAGGAGCAAACCAACAACTGTCGGCCGACGCACAGCACTCGCTGAACTTTGCTCGGATAACGCATGCGCCGCACGAGGACCTGTATGCCATTGAGGACGAGGACAACATCGAGGTGCCTGTGGACGAGAGGAGCATGGTACGAGATGAACACGGTCACGTGGTATTCACAGCAGAGTGTCACCTCATCGCACCTTGTGTAGTCGCCCCAGGCTCCCTCACTGTCACCTCTACTTTCATGTTTTTCGCGGTTGACGAGGAGCATGAGGAATTCAAGAAACTAGATCCAAAGGTTAGTAATATATTCATATCTCTTAACCCGAAAGAAGAATGAAAAATCAATTGTCGTATCTAATTTGCTTGTGCAGTCATGCTATAAAAGAATCCCTCTCTCTCTCTAAATTGATAGCAAGAAAATAGGGTTATGAGTCATGACTTTTCACGCACGGTCGGAAAATAGCAAATAGTCCTCCCTCGATATTCCCTCTTCCACGTGTGCAGCCGCAGTTCGGGGATGAGCCCGCGATTCTCACCTCGAATCGCGGGTTGATCCTAGATTAACGGCTGGAAAAACCGACCACTCTCAGCCACAACCTTATTTTCCTTATATACTCGCTTAGATTTAGATCGATTTAATAGCCGAGAAAGAAATGCTTTCTAGTTGAAGATAATTTATGTTGTGTTATACGGCAGTTTGTATATTGTGCTGGACTAGTTTTGAAAAAACTAAGGATTGTACGTCGGCGAGTAGGTCAAATCAAGATTGATTTAATCAACTGTCGGAGTTGATGTTATGCTGTTCGCCGTGAGGGTGGTAGGTTTGAGCTGACGTTTCGAGCGTTAGCCCTTCGTCTTGCTCTGACGTCAGTTTGTATATTGGTGTTGTTCGAAGTTCATGTGTCACATTTTCATTCCTTCACCAACGTAATATGTCGTTTGCCTATGGCAATATATATTTCCATTGTTACGAGTGTTCTTCCTTTTCAATTTTGACCGAAAGGAATCACGAGCTATTAGCAAGTAAGGAAAAATTGAAGTTGCTACATTAGAAAACTTAGAACTAGGGGAAATTGAACATTTGTCCAAATTTCAAGATTTCCATTGCAGCAAGTTGCATTCGTCGTATGTTTTTGTTCGATCCACAGTTCCTTTTGGTCTAGGAATCTATCTAGACAACTTTTTCTGAAATAGGACGTTGAGCGACGAAACTCGGTCAGGCCAGACTGAGCGTAGAGAACCGTGAATGAGATATGACCGATGAGAATTACTCGGTGTATCCGACACGTCACGCTGTGTGTTTGGCTCGACTTAACAGTTTTAATATCAGTTGCAATGTCACAATAAACACTCGTTGGTAGAAATGTGTTTATAGAATAGTTGCATTGGTTTGGCACGAGCGTGCATCGTATCTCAATAGAAGAATGCCCGTGGATCCCCAGTTTTGGCGACGGAATTACTCGAAAGGTTTTCTTCGCTGGCTTGAAGAAATATTTGAAACTGTGAAAACAAAAAAAAAGGAACCAAAGAGGACGAGTTGGAAGATGACCTGCCGAACGTTCACATTGAAATCGTTCATGTAAACAGCTCAACAGGTGAACAGCGGTCGCAGTCAGTGCGGTTTTACAACAATTACGGAGAAAGGAATGGACAAAAGTTGCCAGCTGTGTTCAACGCTTTAACTGTGCATCTATCCAGTTATGGATGTTCTGGGATAATGAGAGGGCACTTGTGAAGCTAGAGTTGCTTTCGGCCAGCGCTTCGGGCAACTCTTACGCTTCGCTCGTGCTCTTTCAACTTCCCGCGTGCATTCACAACTTGATAGACACCCGCTAAGCATGCCGGACCACTTCGTAATTACCCAGAAGCTATGAGTGTACAAGTGCTGACATGGCGGAAAACAACGCCTAGTCGAAATATTGCAAAGCTACTGGGAAATATTGACGAAAATATTAGTTTTTCAGCTGATCAAAGTATCAGCACTCTTTAAGTACAAAGCCTTATATTGGTTCGCTACGTATTTTAAAACAAAAAAAGATTTTGTCATAAATATTTTATTTTTCGGATCGAAGATAGCTTGTATCCAAAATGCGCCCTTACTACGAGAGGCCAGAAACTGTCGCCATGTTGTCAGTAGTAGTTGACATTTCGAGTGAAAAGACAAAACAATAACTTTCACGGTGGAAAGTTAAAGAAAAAGAGAGAAAAAAGAGGGAAAGCGGAAAAACAAACTTAGCTAGCAATGTTTGTACAAAAGTACAAAAAATTCCTCGTCCCCACTCTACCCCGGTATCAGATTATGCGTCCCTGGCGAGCGGGTCTGGCGTGATACATTTCACCTATCATAGTATACCTTTCTTGCATGATTTAAAGCAACTGATCAATTCTTTCACTCGTAGATCTGAAATAATGAAAACGTTAAATCATGTTTCGCGGGGGGGGGGGGGGGGGGGGGGGGGGGGGGGGGGGGGGGGGGGGGGGGGGGGGGGGGGGGGGGGGGGGGGG
>JANUFV010029007.1:0-11630 GCA_024757865.1 Epizoanthus scotinus
CTTTTAAGGTAGAGACGTTCCCATACAAATGTCTCTTATTTGACACTCAGTTCCTACCGGTAGGAACTGAGTGTCAAACAGAAGAGACATTTGTATGGGAACGTTTCTATCTTAAAAGGCCCATATCTCAGCGAATTTTTGCTCTATTAATTTCAAATTTTCTCTCAGCTTACAGTTTACCTGGCACTTTTTGAAAATTCGGTTAAATTAAACAAATTACAAATTATATGTTTTATGACGTCATCACTTTAGTACCCTATTGTGTTGAATCGTTTTACTCGGATTTGGCCGATGGAACTTTTTGAACCATTTGATTCGAACCAATGAACAACACTACTAACTGATAATGCGCTCATCAATAATCTTCTCCCAGAAATACGATCAATTTATTGTTAGAAGGATAAACCATCTCTTATCTGTTATATAGCTAAAAACGTGCGAATTGTTTTATCACTGACAATTTTTAAACTCAGTTCTATCTAATTTTTTACACAATCAGTCCAGGCTTCAAACCGTGGGAAAATTTGTGTCGGATCTTCTATATGTTGACGCAATTGCTCAAGCCATCTAATGAAGGTCGATTGTATCTCTTCTGTTTGCGTGCTCACTTCACACCTTGCAAGGAAAAACATCGGCGGGTGGAGAAACAATTATGGGTAGGATTTCACCGCACACTTGAATCTTTATCCTCAATCCCACAGTTTAAGCGATTCATTTTGTGAACCCAGGCCACTGGTAGGCGTAAGATCAAGGATTAATTATCAAAAACGTTTTAGGTGCGTTCCTGATATTTCGATTTGTTTTTGGAGTTTATGTTCGAGCAATGTCTGAGCGTTTACAGTCCGTTTAGCGCTCTGGTTTGTGACTTTTGCCACCAAAGGATAATTTAGAAATCTTTCTTTGTAATCGATTTATGGTTACGATTTGTTGACAGATAAAGGATTCTTTCGATTAAGATAAAGCCAGATTATTGTGATAAGCAGACGGTTTTGACATTAATGGGACAAGCACTTAATCTATTATCTAAGTAAGTTACAGGCAAATTGCGACAGTTAGGAAATCGGGCAGAAAAAGATGTGAAGATATCATTTTATTCCCAAATACAATGGAATGAGCTATTCGGAGCATTACTATATAACTACAGAACATTATTTGAGCATTTAAATGTACAATATGTTTGTTTGAGAAATATTAATAGTTATCGTATTAAAGTTAAACGATTCCTTTTTCACAGCATGGGCAATTTGAGTGGCATGGCCGGTACCGACATACAGATTACATCAGAGATCATACACGGACCTCAGTAATCATGAATTAAACTTAAAGCTGTGTCCATAACTTAACTATATTCTTAAGGTATTTAATAAAGGGAAAACGTGATTACCAGAATAAAAAACAAAACTTGTTCTGCGAAATTTGGTCACAACCGTTTCTAAACTCGCCAAATAATGAGTTACTGACAAGTGTATGCTGTCAAATTTGTAAACCAACCCCAAATGGTGCAGTATATTAGTTATATTCAACTCAACAAGAGCTATTATTTCAATAGCCACAATCCGTCTGATTTGAAAGACATTTACATGTTATTTCTCTCCGTTTCAGAAGTCAGTATTGAGAACTGTTTTGTTTTTGTTATCTTTAGCCGTCGATCAGTGGCGTTGAGAGAGTGGTTCATAAAGCCTTCTCCCTTTGTTGCTGCCGCTCCGGTTTACAGTACAGATTTAACCCGCAATCCGATATATTTCTCATCACGATTTACAGAAATAATAGTCCCGAAGTATTAGCAAACAAACATTTAGACACATGACTGCCGCAACATTTGAATAGTCTAATCATCTGTTTAGACGAACTGTAAAGATTATTTTGTACTCGAGATAAATATTAGAGCAATTGTCGACGTTATCAGAGCAAAGCCCTCTTGGCTTGAAACCAACCTGATAATGAGTCTAAACATCAAATCACACGCCCGTGGTCAGAGCTGGAGACAGCGAGTATCTGGAAATCTTATCAACGTAATTAGCAAGACGTTTGGTAGTTGTATTAAATATACGTCGAGTTTCAGTTGTTCCGAAATCGTATAGTAACAAAGCGTGGTTGCATTTATATGTCATTTCTAAGTTGGGATTAGGAACAACAGGATGTTTATATTTGTAGATACTTCTTAACCAAAGCTTTTGCTTATATTATTCATTTATACAGCAAATACCGCAAACGTTCCATGCCGTATGGCCGTGCATTAAAAATAACAACACTTTTACAACAACAATACCTTTTTTTTAATAATATCAACAAGAAAACGATTAAAACAAGACATAAACACAGTTAGTACTTCCATTGGACAATGTTTGTTCAAGTATTTTTATTATTTATAAATATTATAGCAAACATGCTTTGAGTCAAATCGTTAACAATTTTAAAAGATGGTAGTTTATAACTCTTGGAGCACATTCAAGTTGAAGCAAGAATGGAGTACAGTATTTGTGTGAGCGAGACAGACATTTTGAAGGGACTGACAACCCGCATCCGCCCCTAGTACCTCGCTTATCACTAAAACTGCACTTCTAATTAAAGCTTCGCATCCTGATATCTTAAAACAAGTCTGTTGTATTTGAAAGGATGGTTACTTTGTGTTTTCTACGATATACCTCAGGGGGTTAGTATTCTATTTGAAGATACGCCCAGGATACAATCTTAAAGAAACCTGGGCGAAAGTCGTCATAAAATAGCCAGTAAATGTGTAACAGGTGTGACCGACTCTAGCTATATCCTGCGAGCAAAGATCTCTCATATCGCCATGTACATGTCTCTTCGTTTACGGTGGGTATATGAGAGATCTCTGCTCGCAGGGTAAACTCTTGAAGAGAAACAAGTCAATTTCCTCTTAGGTTTAATATTGCAAGTCATTAGCTTTCTCGTAAACGGCTCACCCATTTGAATGCCTATCATGTGATACCTATCTCAAGATTCAACGTTTGTAAAAGGGTTTTAACACTTATCCTGCTGAATTTTCAAAATCCAAAATTTGAAATTTGCAAACTCGTTAATTTTAAGAAACAAGTAACACCAAAAACTCCTGCTCATCAAGACAAACAAAACGAGTGGTCATTTGATGGGTTTTTGTCAATTGCTTCAAAAGTTAGGACAGTTTTGGTTTTAGCAAAATCGTCTTCAGCAGGACAAGGGTTAAAATCAGTCTCACTGCAACTGAGCAGAATGTAAATTAGAAGTGATTCTGCAAGCGAGTACACTCTCTATAATTTATATATCACTGTTATTCAGCCGGTCAATAAAGTTCCCACGGTCGGTATCCTGCATTGATCTATTACCAATAAAAGTGCCATTCAACCTATTTACACCTCGGTGGCACACCGCACTGAACAGCACACCAATTTGGATTCTATTGAGTTACTTTCACAACTGAAATGTTTGTACCAGTTGCAAATAGTCTCGAGTCAGTATTTGATTTGGAAAGCTATGTACACGAATGCATTCGGCAGTATACTAGACTACCTTCATCTTGCAATAATCCAAATTAACCAGTTACTTGGTGTTATAATCAACTGTAGGTATGACTATAACTGTTCAACAATCGACTTCCGCTACCTGACACTTAGATTTCAAGCTTCAATTGGTGAGCCCGGTGATACAAAGCAGTTGTCTCATGCACGAGAAATCTCATATGAATATAATTGGCTAACAATTGCTTTGTAAAGCTCTACTTCATGTATAAACAATTCTCTTAAAAATACCATTCTTGGTTCAATGTTTCTTAAATAAAGGGTTATATACTCACGTTAAGTGTCAGTTAATATGTTCATGTTTAACGCATATCAACATAGAAAGTGAAATTATTTTACACTACATATCTTGCGAGTTACGAAAGTCATTTTGTGGTTTGGTCCTCGACTGTGGGTTATGGAGTAGAAGTCTGGAAAATTCATTTTTTGTGTGGTGACATGAAATTGTAATGGCATGCGAAAAGCGTGGGGAAACGAATGTTCAGGAGTGCTATATTTTAAGATATCATTCTTCTAATAAGTCGGTAGACCCAGATATGGGTATGGAGTCATGTTTGAATACATCATTTGTAGATTCGACGTGGGACAGAACGAGGGGGGAGGGGCGGGCATAAATGTCGTGTAGCCGCACTGTTCAGCTGAGGTTGATAGGGAAGGAAGGCAAGGTTGACTCGAGTATTCTCCACAGCACGGCACTGCCATATAGAACGCAGGGTGATGTCCATATAGAGAGCTAAAACCCTCGGCATGCAAGCTGGCTTCAAGTCCGGGTACAATTTGTTTTTTCCACTTCGTGCGCCGGTTTTGAAACCACGTCTTCACTTGTGTGTCGCTAAGCTTCATAGTCTTGGCGAGAGTATTTCGCTCTGTTATGGTGAGATATTTTTTGTCCTGGAACTTCTCTTCCAGCGCTTTTAGTTGGCTGCTTGTGAATGCGGTCCTTCGTCGCCGAACTTTATTGACATGAAGTCTCTGTGTGCCTTGATGATGCAGTAACAGCTTCCCATCAACCTCGCTACTTTCATCTTCGTCTTCAGTCTCCAAGTCACTGTCCTTCTCCACAGACTCAGAATCTGTAAACAAAACCAACTCTCATAAGTCTCACAGAATGAAATAAGCGTTTATACACGTGGAAGATGATTTGAAAGTTGTATATTGTGATTACATGAAATATATGTTTCAATGAATTATAATTATTTGCGTTTATACTTAAACGTATACAAGTGAGAATCTCGCCTACTGTATTTAGTAAAGAAACATTGATATATGATTATATCAGTAAATAAAACTACCAATTTAGAAAAACTACAACTTTAAGCTCACCTGAGACGCAATAGTATTTGTATGAACGTATTTAATATTATTATGGACTAATCTTTTAGACAAGTTATCATTGACATAAATTTGAAAAGTTGAACAAAATAACAAATGGTGTCTCGAAGAAGCAACGTAGTTCTTGTAGCACTGTTCAAGTGAGGTCTATTTAAGTGAAGGTGGTGGAAATGTACGATCGTGAGGTTAAATACCCTCAAGAAATTATTTGTAAACAACGTTTTCCCACTGATGTCTGTAATGGTATCAGTTTATCTAGGCTAACTAGGGCAGTAGATATACCCAGTAGATGCACCATACCAATCAAACCGTCTTAATCGATAATTCTGTTGGAAAGGACACAAAGTCTGCTCGAAAGTCTCTTTCACTGTAGAAAGCGACTTCATTTGTTTGTTGGTCTCTACTTTTTGGTCAAATTTATGTGCAATTCGTTAACGAAATTTCAGGCCTTCAGTTTACATTGCAGACGGTTATTGGATGAGATATCGAGTAGGAATACTCTAGTAAACAAACGTGTTAAGCTAAATGGACTTGTGTAATGTTGGTTTAGTATGAGGATGTGCTTCCGATAAAATTTCTGCGGTACCGGTTTTCGAGAGCCTACCTTCTGAGCAATTATTGTCCATTCGCTCTAGCTTAGATATGTCATCAACAGACTCCTTCTCGCTCAGGTTGTCTTGTCTCCTGCACCCTAGAATTGATTCAATACTAAACGAAGCCATGCCTTCGAGGTCTCTGTGGTATTAACTAACAACTATTGCGGAGTGGAATAACCATGGGATAAAACACCTCCCTTATACATTCATGGCCTCCGTCTATCTTCGGACTGTTAATAGAACTCAAAGTGCTAAATTGTTCTCATAACATCCTGTCTCGATTAGTGTGTTTGACATTTCATTATGATCTATTCCGATAACTTTCACGTGGTTCCACTTGACGAATAAAAGGTCAGTAAATGTCTGTAAATAATACTTTAAACGAAGTGAGAGACTTGTAATTAGATCAACAAATTATTTCGACCCTTGTTAAGCAATACATCTAAATCTGGACAATAATTCCATAAATACAAAGTTATGCAGTTAATAGGTTGGAATGCACTATTATCGTGATTTAAATGAATCAGAAAGTTCTGAAAAGTTTGTTCTGAGCATCCCTCATTGTCGTTTTAAAACTATTGGCCAAACGAGGAAGAGTAATTGAATTAAAAAGCCATTGGACATTGTATATTGTGTGCTCTAGATTGATATCATTTATTTGAACAGTTAAACTGACATTTGATCCTAATTGTGGTAAACGTGTGTGAAAGAAAACTTACAGCAACCAAACGAGACCGCGTTTCAACCCGTCATCGAGTTGGCTCTCTCCGCGTGGGTCCCTGCGAGACAAGCTCCCGTCACCTGTGCGTTAGCCAATCAAAATGGCTCCTGCTTCGACTCAGGATGGACAAATTAGAAGGTCACAAAGCTGGGGTCTCCCGCCCGATCCCATTTTGACTAAGCCTGATCAGGTCTTTCTCAAGCCTATAAGGCATGTTCATCAGTAATCCAAAAGATACAGCTCTATTTTTTTGCTTGCATATTTGCGTTTTCAAATGGACATCACTTTGTTGCTAACATGTGTCTAGTAACAGAACTTTAATCGCATATTATAAAGGAAAACGATTAGTTGAATCGTGACCACGCAATGAAGCTGTAGCAACACCTTGTTTGTGCCAAGGATTGACCTAGTGTTCCGTTTACTTTGTTGTCAGTAATCTAATTTTCTGAACCCTTAAGGGGGGGAAAGGGAGACGATTCACAGCACGAATCAACCGATTTAAACTAACAAACTCCTTTACTCTGGCTTAAAATGTAAATCCGTTTTCATCTTCTAAGAAAAAAAGATGATTCAATTCCAGAACAAACTAAGGCTGTTTATGTAAAAGTGCCGCCAGCGGATGTTAGTAATTAAGAGCTACAATAAACAGCAGTAGGAATAACATCTGTAGCTCATTATTGCATTAGGAGGTGTAAAACTAGCAACTCCCACCACAACACGCATTGCCCGAGGCTATTGGGACTGGGTACTAGCCTTATGTGGAGGTCGCCATTTTCTAATGTTGTTATGTTGTTTACGGTGTCCCATGGGGTCCCGACAGAGTTCTAGCAAACTTGAAAACACGCAAAAGAACTTGATTCTTTAAGAAAATCTTGATTGTTTGAAACAAAAGCTTGACTCTTTGAAATTAAAATGTGATTCTTTAAAAAATTAAAATTTGATTAATTGAAACGAGCATTTGATTAATTCTTTACAACGAAAGTGTGATTCTTTAAAAATAAAATGTGATTTCAATTCTTTGAAACTAAAACTTGATTAATTGAAACGAACATTTGATTCTTTACAACAAAAATGTGATTCTTTAAAAAGAAAATGTGATTATTGTTTGAAACGAAAGCTTGATTCTTTGAAACGAAAACTTGATTCTTTGAAATTAAAATTTGATTCTTTTTGAAATTAAAATTTGATTAATTGAAACGAGCATTTGATTCTTTACAACGAAAATGTGATTCTTTACAAATAAAATGTGATTTCAATTCTTTGAAACTAAAATTTGATTAACTGAAACGAACATTTGATTCTTTACAACAAAAATGTGATTCTTTAAAAAGAAAATGTGATTCTTTGAAAATAAATGTGATACTTTAAAACGAAAATATGATTTTTTGAAACAAAAACTTGATTGTTTGAAACTAAAATTTCGTTCTTTGAAACGAATATTTGATTCTTGACAACGAAAATTTGATTCTTTGAAAGGAAAATTTGATTTTCAGTCTGTCTGTCATACGTTTTATTGATTTCAAACCTGTTTTTCGGATGGATAAGACACCGCTCTCCGCTCCAAAATCCTTTCAGGAATTCAGGTCTTCTGAGAGTGCCATAATTCACAACAAAGGTCAACACAGGAGGTCAGCTATCTATAAATTGAGTCAGGCAGCATTATCGTAAACAGCTCGCCGTGAGGAATACTTGCACATGGCTGGATATATCCCTCAGTCATGACCAGTGGTTAGCGCACATAATTACGTGAAATTCATTTTTCCTTTCGCAGAATCAAGTTTTCGTTTCAAGAAATCAAGTTTTCGTTTCAAAGACTTACTATTTTCGTTTCAAAGTGATTACATTTTTGTTTCAAAGAATCAAATTTATGTTTTAAAGAACCAAGTTTTTTCGTTTCAAAGAATATGTGTATTATAATGTACCTTGAATCACGAAATCCAAATTTCGAAATCTAGATTACACTGCGCATGCTTACAATGGCAGTGTTTGCTTACACATGGTTCTGTGTTCCAACCATGACACTGCTTCTTCCTCATTCGCAGGTTTTGTTTAAGAAGAACTTTGTGACATAACCTCGTCTCATTCAACTGAAAACTCAGTTAGCTTCTTCCTTTCTTCCTAGCATCGTACCGTCTGTCTTGTTACCAAGTTTCTACAAAAATGGCTGATGTCGTCCAGTTTCCGAAAATACTTGCCTCTTGTATATAAGATCTTATTTGGACTAAAACGAGGAAGATCAGGAAGAGCTCTTTTTCTTGATAATGGAAACTTTAAGAAAGCAAAAAAACTATACTGAAATTGTGAATTAGGAATTATCTTCATTATACACAGTGAAGCATTCGCGGCATGGCGCGTTTTTCCACACTCGAGTCGATAAAAGTAGGAAGGAATAGAGCATTAGGTCTCCTACTCCTACAAATTGTGTTCCAATAACAGGTACACCACCATGGTCGATAGAAAAACGCGTTGTCATGGCTATTATAAAGGTATTGTTAAATAGCGCCAAATATGATCAAATGAAGCAACTAAATTTGACAAAATATTCTATAAAGCAAAAAATGAAAAACTCCGAAATGATTTACAGGATTGCGACAGCAGCGCACATACGTTCATTAACGAATTAAAAAAGTTGATTTCAATATATCTCAATACCTATAGGAAACAATTTCTCAGTTGCCGCTTTTTTGTTCTAGGAATGTGATAAACAAAATGTATATATATTATCGAATTTCAGTATATTTTGCAAGAATTTGGGCCGTCAAGGGTGGCTAGATATACATACCTCTTATTCGTTCTTTTAAGGCCCAATCACGCAGCGCGTAGGCCATGAAAAAGAAAAAACGAGGACCGAGCAAACGAGGCTAACAAGATATTTATTATATGGCTTTCTTGATCATTTGGAGCAGGTGAGGCGTGTAAACACATGAAAACATAAACAAATGACAGTCACTCGAGAGCGAGAGGTCCATACGGCAACTTACGGACCTGAAATTGACCAACCACAGCGCGCGAAATTAACCAGCCATATAATGATAACAATTACTTTTGAGGGCGTATACTTCAGAGAGTAAAATTGATGAAAGTTTTCAAACCGATCTTCCTTTTTTCTTCAGTTTTTGAATCCTCAAGAGCCAACTTTGTAGCGGACATACCTGGAGTCGGTTGTCCTCCTAATAACTAACGTTTCAGGACATACAATGGATATTGAAAATAAAGGTACCCAGCTGGCCATGGGGCCGTTCAGACGACTTATCCAATTCTAAATTTCAAATTCTATCATCACCGTTGAAAACCTTCTTCTCATTCCAGTTAAAAGATTCCCTGTTCACCTGAACAGTCTAAGTTGACATGTCCTTTTAAGCCTCTCGCACCGTGCTCTAATTCAGTATAAGGGATGATCTCCTTACAGATAGAATTAGAGCAAATACTAAACTTAAAGAGATCAAATGAAACGATAAGGAATTTCTCTTAGTCAGACGATACGGTCTTCCTCTTGATAGAACAGATGGTTCGGTTCCTCATTCATCCATGGCTTGAAACTGCTCAAACTGCTTGGAGATTTATTTACTAAACAAAACATTACTACAAAAGAAAGAAAAAACATTTGGCTGGGGATCAAAAGACAAGTTTTTATCATATTACTTCAATTCTTGTCGATATAGTTAACTTTTAACGTTAACTTTTGAGAAGCCTATTCAAATTGTAGGACAGGTTCACTTGAAGGGACTCCAGACAATACTACATTGACGCATAACAACGTATTTGAAGAGATTAGGAAGGTTTAGACTTGTGGTTACTTGATGAGAGCATAGTAGGAAACAAGATATTACTAAATCATTCATTCATTGGCAATCCTTAACTATTTGATTATCTAAAATCCCATTTCCACTCCTGGAAACAATCTTCAGGAGGTTAATTTTTTTTATCAGTTTAGGAGTGAAACAAGATACCGCAAGAAACAGTAGTTTTTCAGTACTCAGTAGTGTGTATATCGATGGAAGTTTGATGATGTGTCATGCAAGCTTATTTCTACCGCTCTGCTTGCGATTTACCAATTGGGCTAGCTATTTCCTCAATCCCATACTAATTGGTCTTGCCATGTACAATAGTACAGCAACTGACCCTGCTGTCTCCTACTTTCGTCCATTGTATTATATTTTTGCACCGATCACTAGATCTGCACTTTAGCTTCACTAGTTGAAATACACGGTCGATTTCGTTATCTCTTCATCTATTTATATTCTCATCTGATCTTGCCTCCCAGTATTTGCCAAAACTGTTGTAGAAAATGTATGTAGGATCAAAGGGGAATCCACCAGTTCAAAACAGTGGTCACCGACCCACTAAGTTATTCCTATGCAAAACAAACATGGTGCATTTCACGTCCTGTAGTGTTGCCATGGAAACTATAATTACAATATGAGTGCAATTTGTTGGTATGTTGAATAGTTCTTCCACCAACACCAATTGTTATAAAATTCCCAAGATGCATGGGAGCAAATCATTGACAAATACAAAATTGGCCCGAGCAACCTTTAAAACATATATAAGCTGACCTCATCTGCCTCAAGACCTCGGGCAAAATATTCTCCCGTACAGACCTCCCACTCGGTTATTAAGATGTTTTCGCTACATCAAATTTTCGTGCTTTTCTTAACTAAAGTGACGCGAAAATTGAGTGTAATAAGACGGAAGGTATTGACGTTTATTGTCTCTCGAGGGTCGAATGAGCGGTGATTATTAATTCTGAAGACATCTATCAAGTACGCGCTAACTATATAGTTTGCAAAAGCATTACTCCTATATTTAACAATTATTTCCCCAAGTGGAGGTGAGTAGTGGTGCATGGTGGGTATTTACCGAGCCGTTTCGGCGAGGTAAATATTCATCGCTACGAATCGACAGTGACGGGAATAATTGTTAACTCTGCGAATTTCAATAGTCACTGAACATGCAGGTCTATTTTAACAAGAATTCAATTTGGTTAAATATAATTCACAAAGCGACTTATGAGTCTTGTGCATTGTCTTTCAAATCTATTGTTCATGGGTGTCACGGCCGAGCACATCAAAGTATTTCCCACGCTCGCCTCTCTGCATCCAGCACAGAGTAACTGACGCACGCGACAAAGAAGGCAAGCCATCAAAGAATATGTGTACTTCATGTTTACAAAGTCAACAAATATTCAGTCAAAACCCTCCACCCTGAGCCAATGTGAACTGGGAATCAATATAGACATGGGCGTGGCACGAGAGACTTCAAGAAATTGTACATTTCTAATAAGAAGACCAATTACCATTTGAAAGTTTCGAGAGGTAATATTGAAGGGGAAAGGGGAGGGGCCCGGAAAATTACTGTAATCCAAGTATATTATTAACCAAATATATTATAGTCAATGGACGTTTCTTCGAATAAAGTTGATTTTTAAAGTATTTGGGGGGCGGGGTGGAGTATTATCGGGGG
>JANUFV010029118.1:0-11629 GCA_024757865.1 Epizoanthus scotinus
CTCTTGAAGAGTAGAAGTGTTTGGTGTTACTCATTTCTTACAACTGAAGAGTTGAAAATTCCCACCAAGTCTAACTTGTGAGCTAGTTGACACAAACCCTTGGGCCTTACCATGATGATTAGTGTTACTCATTTTGTTGCAACTAAAATGTTGAAAATGTCCCGAACCAAGAGTAAACCTTCCATAAAAATTAAAAACTGTTGAGTTGAAAATCCAGCAAAGAAGATGTTACGTAGGACTGCCTACCAGTGTAATTAATTATCAATCACTCCTTTACGACTCTTCGCTACAAACTATGGACTACAGCTATTACTACAGAAGGCTGCCAAAAGGAAACTACATTTAAATCAGATTCGTTGCATGATTTTCATTAGTCAGTCAGAGTTACACGGAATTGATAAACAAGGAAGAACTGGTTTACACCCATCAGTTCGTTTATCCAGCCTGATGTATGAGATAGGAGGTTTCCGTCACAAATACCGACCGTTGTATATGATTATAAATATCAATTAGATGAAGATATGTACCAATAACTGCATGTGTTGTTTTCCAATCAAAAGTGTGTTTAAAACTAAACATCTACATCCAGATATCCACGGAAAAAAGGCTTGGATGAAATGCGTTTTCGAATTATAGTTCAATATGGCCTTTTTTCAAGACGTTTAAAATTTGTGTTCCATCTCGAAAATACGACAATCGTATCACAAAATAACTATTCGCATTGAGGCCTGCAATAATGCGTTCTAAGAACCGTTATTATTATTATTATATCAGGATCTTGATATTTTGCTAGCTAACGTGTGAAAATAAATTATAGAAGATCTTAGCGTGTACATACAGCTATAGTCTATAGATTAGTTAGAACAAAGTTAAATATACGAATGGTCTTTGTACTCGCGTGCAACACACAGACATATTTAGAAACCTGAACTGGAATACATATCGCCCAAAAAAGAAACTTGAAAATAAATTGTGGTTTCCAAGATTCAACGTTTTTATAACAGATTCATTATCAATGCCACGAATAGACAAAAAACATTTTTATCTAAAATCTCTTTTTAATTCGATTATCGACGGAGTAAACAAAAACGTTGTTGTTCATGCCAAAATATCACGTGATACGTCTCTCCCTCTTCATAATTCCACTCCGTGCCAGAGTGAACGGAAATGGCAACTCGTTTGTGAGGGCAGAATTGGATATGTCCCAAAAGAACAGACCGAAAATATATTCTGTGTATTCTCGTACCACATTAACGTGAAAAGCCAATTCAGTCTCGGTTCTCAGTTGTGCAATCGTTACCATAGAAACTTTTCCTATGACTTGTTTTAGATAACAACTTGTAATTTTCATAATGTTTAGGACAAGATTTTTATACCATATTGTATTAATATTAGCTTCCAATATCTTATTGTAAATGTTCGCATGGCCGGCTCCTTGGAAGAGCACCTAACTGTGAAAGGCTTCTGTGCGTAAATAAAGGAGTTTATTATTATTATTATTGTTATTACTATTATTATTATCATTATGATAAACGGATAACCGACGACGGTAACAACTATCGACTAAACAAGCCGCGATATTTCTTAATTGAGTTGGTAGGATTCTATTGGGTGCATCACGGAACGTGATCTGTAGCCGACGTTATAAAGCAAACTAGATATAACGCGCGCGTTGATCGGTTGAAAGCCGTCTACCATAACTCGATATAACACATGACTGCGTTTTATTTTATAAAAAATAGAAAACAATTCCCGTGTTTTCCGTTTAGTTACGACACTTGTGCGCGTGCAAGTTTGTGAGAACAAGAAACAACTGTGCAAACACTCGCTTCCGGCTCCCCGACAACTATTTCTTGTTCTCCCAAACTTGCACTCGCGTTACCCGATAACTCAATGGCAAACACGGAAATGTTTTATATTTCTTAAATAGCGAACACTGAAGCCGAACGGGAGCAACATTCCATCATTCTTAGTTTAGAAGATCTTCCAGAAAATATTTGAATTTTGCTTCGAAGGAGTAATGGATTGCGCAGACCATCACCGCACCCTCCTAAGTCAGTTACTTGGAGGAATTGTCTATTTCCTAATAGGAACTAATTGTTTGTTCCAGGTAGTCTCTTTTGTTTCGACATTTTTAGAAAAAGCGAAATCTATAAAGAACATGCCTAGGCAAGAATGTCGTCCAAAAAGACTGCACGAACTAAGGAGAAACATATCACGACACGTGCTACTTTAATAGTCGCTGTTGCGGATGGTTCGGGCAAAGCGCCGTGCGTGCATTTTCCCGCTAAACTGACTCACTAAACAAGCAAGTTGAGAATTCGTAGGTAGCGCATGTGTTCCATTTAAGGACTGATTGATGCGGCCAACCTGACCGTCTGATTAATGCAAAGCGCTCTAATTCTCCGATTCAACCGTTTGCTAAAATTGTTATATTTTTTACAACGAAACCTGACCACACTCTTCTTGTATAAGGCAGAAGTGACAATATATCACAAACTTGTTAGTATTTCTAAGGATCTTCGGTCGAGTCACTTTTTTAACAGCAAAATCTTATATGAATCCATCTAACGCCAGCACGAACATTACGTCGAACAAATTTCAGGCAAGTCGCGGACTCAGCAGTGCACGCTAGTTTTTGGAATTTGTAATAACTATTTAGAGAAGTGTAATAAATAATATATTCTTTATGATTTGTTCCCGCCAGTCAGTATATTTGAGCCAATCGAGGCACAAACAATATTCCAGCAACATTGATTGCATAGCCTTATAATATTTAGCTGTTGTTTCGTGTTGCACATGCGTACTAATCTTGTTTCGGAACATTTTTTAAAACAAGAATTTCTAAAAACCATGATATTTATTATATCAGTGATAGTTAAATCCAACACAGAGTTCCAGGAAATACTAGATGGTACTCAGTTAACGACATTAATACTGGTTTTATGCGTAACGTCTGTCATATTCCAAATGTGCAAGTTAGGTGTTAACCCTTTCAGCCCCAAACACTTCAAATGACCCTGACTTTGCTAGTTTATCCACGAGAACTTTCTGTTACTGATCCGCTCTTTTAGTCTCATTACTAAATTGCTAATATTGCTGTCATGCATGGACCGTATGGCTGTAGCCGGAGGGGCCTTTAGTGCTGTCAGTTCGATCTCGGTGATTCTGTAATGCACATTTGCATTGTACTTGAACATATTTCCATGAAGAGTGCGACATATAATAGCATTACCATCAGCTGGTACTGATATGGAGAGCATAAGAGCAGTGTTCATAACCTGTCTGGGGTTGAAAGGAGACAGACAGAGTGTGGAATCAATCTTAATGCTGCTAACAAAACTTAAACATAGACTGAGCCTTAAGGCAAGATACATATGGGTGCCTATATGCCTGCGATAAAACTAAAGGAACAAATTACGGCTAGAGTAGCAATATCGAAGGGAAGGAGAGAGGGGAGGGAAGGAGAAGGGGGAAAGACGAAGAAGAAAAAATTGAGGGAAAAGAAGAGGGAAAATGAGGAAAGACTCCCCCTATTCGTTTTTCCTCATTTTTCTTTCTTTGTTTCCTATCCCCCCTCTCTCCCCTCCTTTTGCGCTTGCTAAGCAGGCTAGATGGAATGGGCTTTCTCTGCTGTCTTTCTTCAATGAAGTGGATACTATTGTTCCTGTTTATTCTTTCAAGACGCATACAATAGTCAGATCAAAGTCTAACATTACACCGAGTACGTGCCAACAAATGTTTAACCTATCTTAACACTTTACCAGGAGCTTCTGACCTCTTATGGCGATACAGAACCATTGCGCTACTACGTCAGTTAATCAAATCAAGCAGTATGCAACATTCTATATTTCAGGATGGGAGGAGAGGGGAGGGGGAGTAGTAATGGTTGCTTATGTTGCAGCATGATCTCGCATTGTTTAGTAAGAAACCTTGCTTTGGGGACATACTCTACACATCCTAATATTGCGGGTTCGGTCAATGAAGAACCGACTCCCATACTTTCGTTGAGAATCTCAATTCTCAGTAATCACGTAGCTCTTATTGTTTACAGTCTGAAAGGAGCTCCTTTGTTTTCAGAAGGTCAGGTTTTATGTAAAGGTGTGGGTAATTGCTATCGCTATTGTCTCGTTGTCCAATGGCGTCCTGCGTTCTAGCAGTTACGTGACGACCCCTCGTTGTACCTTCGCACCTCAGCAAATAAAACGATTTTGCCACTGCTCATCTGTTGCATCAAATCGAAGGTACAACTAGAATTATATCTAGGTATATCTCTGATCGTCAACTCATCTTTTGTAACTTATACGTTCACCTGCGCCAGCCAGAAATTGGAATGAATTTACCCTCCACTAATTCCCACAGAAACGTATTCGTTATTAGTATATATTTAATCATGTGCTGACAAAATGACTTTTCAATACACTCATTATCATGTAACTAATATAAGAATGTATATGTTTCATGCCCATGCTGGATATTCGAATTTTCTGCAGACTTTAAGCCGAAAATATTCTTGCTTGTTTATACATTCGTAGATTACAGAGCATAGTATCATGAATATCTTTTATACCTTTTATCCGAATTGCCGCCGATATTTCGATCATGTGTCTATTACTAGTTATATTTGTTAGCTAGATTTGTTAGAAAAAGGAAATATTTACCATATTTTTCAATGGTAAAATAAAGTTCATTTAAAGAGCATTATGTGATTATATTGTACTATACAGCCTTGGGTGTCTATTCTTAACATATTCTTAAAATTTCCCCAATTTCAGTCTCAATATAAACCTTTATCACGTTTTGAGTGCCAATCGAAATCTTAATATTATCACTTTTGAAAAGCCAGAAATGGAAAGAGCAGGTCGATGTACGTAAGTAGCGAAACTTTCGGTGTTTTATCTAAAAAAAGGAGACAGACAAAGTTTTTAAAAACAGACATTTTTACCGCAGATAATGTATGGTGAATTTCCATAGGTCGTGCACGGCTGAAACACTCACAATTCTTGCTACTACTTTGCCCTGCTCTTTTCATTTCTGGTGTTTAAAAAGTGCTAACAGATTCCAATTGACATTCAAACGCCTAGTAATAAAAGTATTTTCTTATAAAAAGATTCTGTTAAAAAAAGAGTGTATAGCAAAGTCCCCAGATGACAAGCTAGGGACGTAACTCCCAGTTGCTGCATTCATCCAACAACAAATAAACCAGTTTCAGGGCATAGAAAGTGAGGAGCGACAGGTGGGATCAAATACTGAAAATAGAGATGTCTTAACGTCTACAGAATAAGCTGAAAATGTTCAGCGTTGTGTCCGCAGAAAAAAAATAAACTGATATCTGTATTCGAATAATATGGAAACAGGCAAAGTATTATTGTCTATAGAATGGGTAAAAAGACGTTTCAACGTTGATGACCATCCAGACAGAATTCAGAAACTAGGACAGCAGAAGCATAACTTTAATTTTGGCAATATAGCCGAAGGCCTTTGCGGTTCTTTTCGCCGAAAGATTGCTTGAAGCAAAATCCGAAGACGTCCGAGCCGGAAAGTCCCACCTTCCTAGTCTAACCTGCGTTTAAAAATACTATAAACAATTTGTGATAAAGTCTACAAACATTCTTGGTATGTTCAACCTTAAATACTCGTGCGGGTAGCGGTCTTTTTGTCGGCACCGGTGAAGCGGCTCCGGGTTTAAGCCCGCCTTGGTCAGTAGTTCCTATTTTTTTTAAATGCTCTTGTAATTTAACATTACGCTCTGCAGGACTCTCTGAACCACACGCTCACTGTTGAGTCGTAATTATACTGGTCAAAGGGTCAAATCTGACAAGGTTACAAGGGTGGGAGATTTGAAATCGAGCACAAGTTAACGATCGGTTTGCACGAGTCCCAGCAGGTGTGGCGGGTAAAATGACTTCAATGTGTTCACTGAAGAGCGCGAGGATTCACATAACCAAGTCTGGACTCGCCTCGTTCAGATTTCGTGTATACTTTCTCACACAGGTTTTATTGTAACCATTTTAAAATAGAACTATACCCTAGCTCGCGGGCTTGTCGGCGGGTGTCACATTTCAGCCATAATTGTTCAGGCCGAGACGTCAAAACATCATAATATACGTAAAAGACCCGAATGCGATGAAGTGACAAATACAATTTCGAAGTTATTGACACCTTTTCAATTTAAATAAATTCGAATACACGCAAATATTACACCCCATCAAATCTCAAACCAAAGCGAGGAACTCCTCATATTAACTGATCGTAGGATCAGCAATTTCTGAATACTTCGATAGCTCCCTTTAATTGAAACCTTCACCTTCTCTAGCTCTCTGTTTTCATGATTGTTAAACCAGATGTGAATGAGCCTCGAGACGGCACACCAGAGATTTCTAACGAGGCAATTACAGCACATATAACCCGTCTCCTCACAGTCTTCCTGGGCTTAGAAGTTTCGTACCCGCACATAAAACAACCCGGACAAGTACACCTAGGTACCTACCTTCTCCTGTCATATGTCCGAAAGCGTTATCTGTGTCTCTCTCATTCAGTGAGCAGTTCCACAGCTGGTACCGCATTTGAAAATGGCATTCCTTGATGGCCATGTTTGCGCCAGACAGTACAGCCGCAATGTGTTCACGGTACTTTGGTTGCTTGCATAGCTGCAACTGTCTCGACGAAAGCCCTTGCAGATTGCTACAGACATCGGTTCCTACGACTCCTATTCCAAACAGGTACAGCTTATATGGCATACTCGCTGCTGGTAGAGACCTGCGTTTGAGGAAAGGTACAAAAAATATTACAAGTGTTTGGTTAAGTAATTTACCCCTAATGGCCGAAGCGCATATTATAAAACAATTATCACAATAAAAAATGTTCTTGGAGCCAAGAAGTCTTGAAACAAAACATGGATAATCTTTGTTGCAGTTTCCGGACTACTTGTTAATCCCAGTTTGATTCTTGATATGGTAATGCGTATTCCCTATCTGGCGTGAAAAACCTCGCACATTATCTTCTGCGTTTTATAAAAGAAGGTCGGGACTCTTGTGTACATTTATAGTGAAAGTACAACTGCTCTTGAAGAGAACGTCTTTAACGTGGTTGGAAAAATTAAGGCTGAAAAGCAAACAATAAAGAAACGCAAACAAACATTGGCGCAAGGGAAGGAAAAAGGTAAACCACTGAAAACCAACTCACCACACACTGCCACCAACGTGGAATAGGGAAGTGAGAAGCACTACACACAGCATTATCGGCACATCTTTGGTTTTCCTCCTGATTGCCATTCTCAAGCTGTCGAAAGACTACAAGAGTGTGACAAGATTAGAGCACTTCAGTCGTCAATGCTGCTTTCACTAGCCCCCTCGAAACACGGGTGCTTTCTTTTATAATCCACTCCAAGTCAACAGCAATGAGCTTCTGACCCAAGGAAGCCTAACACCTTAATTTCTTTTTATCTTTCCTGATTGGTTAAAACCCAGTCCCGATGAGCGCGTTTATTTATTTATTGAGTTTCCTTTGTTATTAATCGCGCGCAGATGTCTAAAAAATGGACTGCTATCAGGTATGTCTGTAGGCAGTCGGTGTAAATTCTGAACTCGACCTCAGATTAAATCTTACTGGTTAGCCGGAAATAACAGTTCTTAGCGCCGTCTAGATCCTAATGTACAATGTGGAGGTTGAGTTCATTGTGAAACATTCATGACCGTTCTAGATTGAAAACGTTGCCATTCCCCATGTAAACATATGAATCCACAGTCTAAGAAATTCCATTCCAACGTTTGCTAAAACAATAGGTTAGGACAGATCTCAATTAAGCAACTCCACACATTTTCGACATACATGTCACCTGCATTTTTACTGTGTGCTTATATAAACAAATCAGTTATGATTCTAAGGTAAACGTGATTCATTTATCCCTACCCACGAATTACAAGACAATTAACTTATTTCGAAAGTAAACATGTTTGAGGTTTGTGTCAAAAGCTTTCTGCTTCGCCTCTAAGTGACTTGCTAATTAAAGGCGCACTCGCTTCAAGATGGCTTAAGTCTCTTTTGAGAGTATTAAAAGCATTAGAAACTTCAACTAATACTTTACAACGAGAAATTGTCTCGGCGCTGACCTTTCATACATTAACACACCATCGAGCACAGGAGTCAACAGTTGTTAGATATTAAATAGGATTTAAAGTCTGCACACGCCTCGCGGCGAGCATTTTAACACATTTTGAATGTAGTTCTGCTCTGTAGTGGTCATTAGTACTGATAGAGTTTGTCAATCGCTAAGTAGTTGTAATCGTTCGTATGTAGAGGTCTGAGGAGTGAGAAGAATAACTAACCCAGCGGGGTGATTCCTCAGGAATTCTCGAGCTGTTTGTTGATGTATGTGCATCCATTCTCACCGCTGCTCTGGCAAAGCTAACGTGATTTTATAACAATATATGTTCCTCAGAAGGCTGGATTTGATGAAAGGTAGAATGACTTCGCACAAGTTCCAAATGTTGAGCGTTTGAGACTTGACCTTCTTTTTCCGTTTTGCCAGCGGCCGTTTGCGATGGGATGCTTGCTAAAATGAAGCTATGCCTTAGCTGTGCAGCAGCGTATACTGCAATGTTGACAAGCAGTTTTGAATTACGTCTTTCATTGAAAGTTCTTTCTTTATCTAGCTTATCCTTATATGGTATGAATTGGACATTTGGAGAGCATTGTGAGAGCCCGTACATCAACATGTTTTATTCGATAAGAAACAAACACACGGCTGGGTCAATCTTGGAGGTCTTCAAAACGAGCATATAACAAAAGAAACAAAGTTAGGGATTGAATTCTGCACCATTTATTTAATCCTTCATTAGTCACCTTTCGTCCTATCTTCTGACACTATATATCCGGCTGTATAGTGCTTTATCGTCAAGGCGGAGCTCAAAATATTAAGGTTGTAGCGCCATGTGGAATTGGTTTTACGATAATAAGGTTTTTGAGTTAAAACTATGCAAAACATTCTCCCTATACAATTCTTATTAAGTAGTCTGCCGGTTAGCGTACACGAGTTGACCTGATATGACACACTTCAATTGAAAAGATTTGCAGCACTTCGGGCAAATTAGGGTCAAGAGGTTGGGCTTGAAGCTTCTTGAAAATTGAAAGGATACCTCAAATGGTAACTTATAATTCCGTTTCTATCTTCTGAGCTGCAAACTCCAAAATTGAAAAAATGAGTTTTAAGCAAGGGTCAATATCAATTAAATTATTATGACATGTCTGTAGATATGTTTGTAGCCATGCAAAACCATGAAGTAAACCCCCCCAGTATTTACAGAAAAACCAAATCTTGACTTGGGCTAACAGAGCAAGTCGTGTAACAGTGGTACCATTAAGTGATCAATACAACATGACAGACCATGCACGATAATCATAAAGTTATTATTTCATTTGGCTAAAGGTGTGTTTCAAACTCTGATAACTTGCAGTATCTTTTAGTTGCGATCTTGATAGCCAAGGTAAGCGAGAACAAATCCTTCAAGTAATAGCATAATAACCAGTGTGATGCATCATTTATAAAGGTGTTATACACTAATTATGTGGTTATCTAGCTCTCACACGAATGCTACCTGCCCCAGCTCACACACAGTGCTATTTCTCGAACAAACTTAATTAACAATTTGAACTAATTGGCAAACTTCTAGACAATATAACAAGATTCACCCTGGCCTCGCGGCAGAGGCTATAGACAGACAATAAATACAATCTGCCTTTATCATTCGTCAAGGAGTGGAAATCTGATTACAGCAAGTTCAACCTTGCACATTTTAGCCATTTAATGCTTAATATTAATGATATGTGGCATTGTATTGAAAGATTTGATCACATCTGGGTCTCTACTTTGTATCTCTGCTGTATTTTTTAAATCATTATAATATTTCTTTTTTTATATTTTAATTTAATTGGCACACATTCATTTGATTTAAGAAGCCGAGATTTTAGTTGTAGTATAGGTTAATTGAATTGAATTGAATTGAATACAGTAGTATACAGTAGTATTGTATTATTATTATTATTATTATTATTATTATTATTAGTATAGAAATAACAATTTCCTCAAATGTGAAATTTGGAAACTATCCAAAAACAGGTTCTAATGCTGCAGTAATTTTTTAAACTAGATATTTGTTAAATGCTGGAGTGGATAACCTGGTACAAGTTTCAGATTTAGTCTACATGTATAACACTTTTATTCTACAGTTAACATTTAAACGAGTGTTTTATTGAATAATTCTACAATCTAGTTAGAATAGTAAGGAATTTCTACTGTTTTTATAAAGAATAATATTTTTATATAACTTTTATATTCTTGTGAGATAGATTTTGTCTTGTAACAAAACTACCCTCCAGGAAGGCATTTGAATATTGTATCACGTACATTGAGAATTGGAAATAAAATACTACGTTGTTTTCAAATTATAACAAGTTCTGTTATCGGACACTTGAATAAAGCAATCACAATCCAATCACCAGCCAGATATTGAGCATTATTAATATAACGAACTCACAACTTAAACACTGGCCAACAGCCAAAAACTTTAACCATTTCAACTTTTTTGTTTTTACTATATTTTATTTTTTTCCAAAATGTTAGTTTTTATAATAAATTGTTAATAAAACTTCATTGTCCAATTCTGTCTGTAATCACAGTCGTAACAAACAAAGTAGACTCGGGCTGCGCACTCGTCCAATTTTGTCATCACTATGATTACAGACCAAATTGGACTCCACTAAGTCCAAATACAATCATCTTAATAACCGAGTGGGAGGTCAGTACGAGAGAACATTTTGCCTGACGTCTACACTGTACAGATCGAGCTAAGTGAGGTCTGTACGAAAGCAACAATTCTGTATGGTAAAATATAGACCTGGCTTTCAACGAATGAAGTTATTATTATTATTATTATAGTAGCAGTACCTCTGCAATAGTTTACAAATAAATGCAATAGTTAATCCGTTTTAGTTTGAATAAAAAAAATAGCGTCTGCGAGCAACCTATCACGAAACTCTACGTTATATACATTTCTATCAGTTATTTGAGAGTGTAAAACATCCATCTATTGAAGAATGATCGATATTTCTAATACAACCACAGACAAAATATTAAGAAGAAGAAATCGCATTTTTTTAAAACAATGCTAGTCATGGGATTTTGTAATAGCCGCAGTATCCTCGCGCCCACTTTTGGGGTGGAAAATTTGATAATGTGGGGGTGGAGGTAGAAGAATGATTTTGATGCAAATTATTTCTTCGTAAAAAATTTGGCTGCATATTGTTTTTGCTTTTCTTTTCTCTTTCTTTCTCTTTTTTTCTACAATTTTTGTCGTGCAAATTATTTTTTTGTCTTTTGGGTTCGTACCTTGTTTTACAAATTCTTCCATCGCCCCACGATATCAAATGGTCCGACTCTTATAATATTGATTGGTTCTACTCGTAATAATGATAGCATACGTATCCGATGGGCTTTCTAATAGTTTTCACAAGTTGATATGGTATGACGCAAAGTAAAGCAAAGCAAACCAAGGAAAGCAAAGCAAAGCAAAGCAAAGCAAAGCAAAGCAAAGCAAAGCAAAGCAAAGCAAAGCAAAGCAAAGCAAAGCAA
>JANUFV010029229.1:0-11628 GCA_024757865.1 Epizoanthus scotinus
CGAAGAGAAAGTCAGGTTTTACACTGGCCTGCCTACTTTCGATGTCCTAATGATAGCACTACAACATGTAAAGCCTCACGTTACAAGAAGGACATTAGCACTCAACAAATTTCAGGAGTTTGTGATTGTTTTGATGAAAGTCAGACTAAATATGCCATTTCAAGACCTTGCATACCGCTTTAAGGTGTCCCTGTCAACTATTTCCCGAATTTTTGCGTCCTGGATGGTGGTTATGGACGTAAGATTAACCCCATTTATTTACTGGCCAACCAGAGATCAACTTTGGAAAACCATGCCAATGTGCTTCCAGTATTCATTTGGGAAAAAAGTGACAATAGTTATAGATTGTTTCGAAGTTTTTATTGAAAAACCATCCAATATATTAGCCCGTGCTCAAACATTTTCATCGTATAAACACCACAATACTATAAAAGTTTTGATTGGAATTACTCCACAAGGAACAATTGCATTTGTTTCACAAGCCTGGGGAGGACGCACTTCTGACAAATTCCTCACTGAAAACTGTGGATTTTTAAAGAACTTGTTACCTGGGGACATGGTTATGGCAGACAGAGGATTTACAATATCAGAGAGTGTTGCCATGACACATGCCAAGTTAGTGATTCCAGTTTTCACAAAAGGAAAACAACAACTGGATCCTGTGGATGTGGAAAGTACTCGTGGAATTGCCAATGTCCGCATACATGTTGAACGAGTAATTGGACTTTTACGCCGCAAGTACACTATTCTTCAGAGTATTCTTCCAACAGAGTTTCTCTCTTCTTCTGATGGGGCTAAGGTACCTACAATTGATCGCATAATTAGGGTATGCTCAGGACTTGTAAACATGTGTGCCCCAATTATTCCATTTGACTAGATTATAAGATGATTGACACATGTATATTAGATTTATTGCAATAGAGCAGTTTTGATAGAACTGTGAAAAATGCATGGTTTATACACAAGGAATTTCACTGGCACTGCATATTTCACAGCCATACAAAAACTGCTATATTACAAGTACAGTAATTTAAAACAACAACTAAATATTGTGCCATTGTCACATCACATTAGGTTCGATTTAATCAAGATGTCATTGTTATTGTTAATTACAATAATAAGCAATTATTGGATGAGGCTGAGTATGATATGAAGAATTATGTAGACCGAGGTGGCTGTTATCCGCCGAAGCCGTAGGCTAACAGCCCCCGGATAACAGTTTTTTAGCTGTAATTTTAAAATTGTAATAAACCATTTATCCATCTATCCATCTATCCATAACAGCCCCCGAGGTTTGCATAATTCTTCATATCATACGATAGCCAAATCCAATAATTGTTTTATTATTCATTCAAAATATATAACAAAAAACATGATTTTTCTTTATTTAATTATTACGCCATAAGACGGTGTTTCAATACAAGTTGCTAAGTGCCAAAAGAATCAAACAAAAGACAGATTACAGCCAAAAAAATTGTAGGACTCTGACGCGCTGGTCATGGAGAATTGACCAGGAGTCCTCAGCCAATCAGAAACGAGTATATATTTTGAATGAATAATAATTGTAATTATTTCCACAGCAAATTTTTATTAAGAACCATTCATGGGTTTGATTATACTTTTTGTGAATGGGATTTAACCTTTATCCCATTATGGTATTTTATCAACCATGAATAGTTTTTAATTTCCTGTGAATTCCCTGTCATTGTTTTGGACAGACAACCTTAGTATAGTCTTTTCAAACCAGGGCTTGAAATAGCAGTTAGTCAATGTATATTGTCCAGTCAAGGACGCCTGGCATTTTGTCAATTGAAAACACTATTAATTCCAGTATAATCAGTATGCTATTTGATTTGACCAGACTACTTGCTCGGCATAAGAACAAAAATCATTTCAGGTTCTGCAAACCAAGATATTTTAGGCATATATGAGAGGCTACTCAACAAGAGTAACATTAGGTTTAATATAAGTATATATGTCTATTAGAATACATGTACATAACTTGTTTGTTTTATCTTAAAAAAGAGATGATGGTCATTAATTGCAGTGATTCATTACTGTAACCTCCAATAAATTGGAAATCTTAGACCAGTTATAAGTGTAAATGCTATACATTTGGTTATCAAGATAATAAAAAATGACTAAGCATCAAAGTCTGGTCCTCGCTTGACTCTAACATAAGCATACAGACTCAGTGCTTTCAGGTTGACTGAATGCTTTGTTCTAACCTAGTACAAAAGGGTTAACTAACCATGAAGCACTTCTGAGTCTGCGTATACTTATGTTTATGCCAAGTGACAATCAGGCTTAACTACTTGAGGGCAGGTCGGGCCTTCTACTAGCTATTCAAAGGTTTCACTTTGATATTGTGAGAACAATCTACTTATTTCACACAATCCAACACGCAATGAACTTGAAGTAAAATAATACAAATACCATTCAAAAAAAAATTCATAATTTGAATATTACAATATTGCTTCTCACTAGTATCTGTGAATACTTTACTCCAATTTAAGTCTGACCTTGAGTGCATGTTGTACTGTTTCGAATAAAAATCACTTGCAGCTTGTGAAATCATTAGTTTTGAACTTAAATATTACACAAAGTTAAGGTTTGTACGAGCAGAAGGGTTTTTGTTTATAGCAAAGGAATAGAAAATGTATTTCTCATTCCCAATGATTGTCTGTTTAATACATGGCATGCATAGCTCAATTTTGTGGAGTAATGGTTAAATTGACTAGTTATTGAATGGATGATAATTAACATTGTCTGATAATAATTCATTTCAATATTGTATATATATATAATTATTCGGGTATCTCATTTGTAAATAGTTATTTTTATGCCATACTTTTATGCAATGTACAGTAAAGATCAAAATAAAGTATTTGAATGATTACAGTTTGCAAGACTGCGATTTCTATTACTACCACATGCATATCACAAGACATCAAGCACTTAGGCTAGTAAATTGCTTAGCTTGTATGTGACAGCATTAAATTGATGTACTTTGAGTAAACACAGCAAATTGCATCTCAAACTAGGCGAACATATATCTAATCAGCTTACTGCTTATGTAAGTTTGACCCATTTATGTAAATCATCTGGGAATAAGATTCTTTGTAGTTTGCCTTTTGATTTCATGTTTTAAGTTTGTATTCCTAGATTAAATGTCAATGTCATAGCAATAGCCGACTTTAGATATACGCTTGATTTGACACATACAAAGGAATCCAAACGAGGCTTAGGGGAATAAAACAATAGACTATCACGAATGACTGAGCATTATTCCCCTGAGCCTCGTTTGGATTCCTTTGTATGTGTCAAATCAAGCGTATATCTAAAGTCGGCTATTGATTAGGCTTTTAGGCCTACATTTGAAGACAATTATGAAGTGAGTAACTATAATATGAGTATAATAACGCAAGTGAGTATAAGATGAGCACTTTAAAAAGGTGTGTGTGTAAACACAGCTGTAACAGTTATAATCATTCCACAATGCTTATTGCAAAATCTGACAATACTAACTGCATAAGCATGCACACCTGTGCAATTTTTGCTTATTTTCACTTGAGTGGTTATTCTAAAAATAGTATCTTTCACAAAGATGGAAACTCTGTGAGTTTTCCAGCTTTAAGGCAATCAGCTAAATGTGGTCGCATTCTAAGAATATCGTATGTAACATGTTGAGGGTTAGACCCATATGCAAGAGAAGTAGCAACAGCAATTGCAAACACACCACAATCACTCCCATTATTCTGCTGCTGAACAGGGACATAAATGAGGTCAACAAAACTGTCAGCTAGCAAATCCCTTGTCTGGTCTTCAACTTCTTGACAAATTACATCATGAAAAAAACTATCATAAAGATTTACCACACCACCAAGGCATCCAATGGAACTGATGCACACCCAGTGATCTTTGCCAGTGTGAAGTATTTGAATGAATTCACCAGTGACGACATCAAAATTCCTTACAAGACCTAGTGTTGGACGTTGTAATCCTTGGATGTGAGGATTAACTTCTTGTAAAAGCACATGAGCCCTTTGTATGATATCACAATCAAGCCATCCTCTTGAGTTAAGAATAAGTCTGTAATGATGATCTTGTAGACTTGAAAGCCCACCATGCTTGTTGACTTCACCAACAGTCACTTTTATAAATTCATCATCATCATCACTGTCACTACTAGAATCACTAACACTGTCAGGTGTTGTTGAAGCAGAAACATTACTGGTAACAGTTGATTCTGAAGAAGTACAAGTGGGAGTTACATCAGATTCTGTCGTTGGTGTAGGTGCAAGATTTTTGCAGTCTTTACATTTCCAAGTTGTCTTGCCATTGTTTGGCATCCTCTTGTATCCCAGACAAGACAAATGGAAAAATTGTCCGTGTTTGCACTGATCATTATGACACATAATTAGCCTGCTATCAGACGAGCTTGGTGGTGTTTTACAGACACATATGCTGTCACAAACTAAAGCATTCTGTTTTGTTGGAGAATGGTGCTTAGTTTTTGCTTTAGATTTTCTAGCTTTCTTGAATTCAGGTAATTTGCTACAATGTGGACAATACCAGGTTTTTGGCAGTACTGTTTTACTATCCAGCCCTAAACATGGCATATGGAACTGGATATAAGGGCATTCAGGATTACTGCAGGTAATTGCAGTTTCATCAGGTTCCAGTCTACAGAAACAAATAGCATCTGCTGGAGGTCTTGGTGGCACAACATTGCTGCTCACAGATTTTCTCGTGTACCAACGTCCTAAAATCTCTGGTAGGATGCATATCCTCCAGAAGGCAACAAGCTTTGGCAAAACAACATTCCAGTGATCTATGTCAGGATGAATACGCTCCTGCATTATGACAGTCTTCGAACTATCAAGGGCACACACAACAAAGTCACATTGTTTGTAGCCAGTAGTGAACAGCTGTTGCTGCACTTGGAAGTAATAATTGTGCTCGTGTTTAAGCCGAAATACACCATTATCATCTTTTGCGAGGCAAGCTGTCTTCTTCTGTGCATAGCTGTCAAAGTCACAGTTTTCAATACTGTAAGGACATTTAACCTCGCCACAACCCAAGCCACAACAATCACAGGATGTAATAAAGTCAGGGGTTGCATGAATAAATTGGTGCTCTTTGTTGACCGTCATGCCACATCTTTCCACTTTGAAATTAACATGACGTTTTCTCATTTCAATTTCATATGCAGCAATGGCATGTTCTTCATATTTACAGCCATGTCTCACTGCTTTAGTGTTCACTTTGAATAAATGGGGATAACAAATTGATTTGATCAGTGATTGTGGTGGCTGAGCTAGATTACTGTGGTATACAGTTCCACTCACTGATGCACCAATTCGTCCCGCCCTGTGCCTGTAGAAGCTAGAGCCTTTCGCTTGTTCTGTCGTGTCCTTTTCAATTATTTCCATCTCTTCGTCAGATAGATCAATTTCAACAGCAACACATTTTTTTATTAGATCAGGGTATGTAAGATCCAAGTTTTGAGCATCGTACAAATCAGTAATTGTAGGTACAGATCGGCTTTTTGAGATGAACTGGTCAGAATAGTCGTCTACCAACGATAGACAAATTGGCTTTATGGTGCAATTATTAAGCTTGCTGTAAACCGATGACATTTCTTCTGATGTGGGGGCATTAAGATCAACACTAACAGATTTGGGCACTTGTTTAACTTCGGCATTGATCATGGCTTCATCAAGGGATTCGATTTTGGTGTCAAGTTCTCGCTTCATTTTCGTAGCTGATTTAAAGTTAATGTCAGTAGCTCTCTCATACTTTATTTCGTCAACATCAGTTGGTAGGATCCACGAGCATTTCACTTGAGTACAAGCTACTTTGCCGTTTATCCTCGTCCACGCTTCGATGTAAAACATGACGCTAGCAACGTGCGAACATGTCTCAGCGAGCCCTGCTTTACATCCCAAGCAATGTGCACAAATAATTGTTCCATCGCCCTCACAAACAATCCATATCGGAATCAGTGGATCGTTCATGCGTTGTGAATGTCTCACCTTCGCGGATACAACATACTTTCCGGCCACAACGAACCCACTGACTGAAGTTACAAAGCCTGAAACCATTTGGTTGAACGCCTCCAAACTTTTATAAGCCTTGAACTGCTGTTTGGTGTAGTAGCTGGTATCCAAAACCAAGTAACTTAACACATCGGTAGCTTCAATTGGCGGCAAACAATCTGGTTTAAACTGCTCCTTTGGAACGGCAGCGGGGTCAATTCTTATCGAGGCAATTTTCTCTAGATATCGTCGCTTTACATGCACTTCTAAGCCTTTAGCGTACTCCGAAAGCACTGGAACTTGATAACTTAGATCCTCTGAGTCTTCCTTGCTTTTTTCAGCCGGAAAATCGGTCGACATTTCGAAAAAATTGAATATATATTGCACGTTCTTTATGATTTGGCCTACTCTTTCAATGAAATTTCACGCTCAGAGGGGCACCAACATGGAGGATCTCCATATATGGGAGCATGGAATGTGGCCCGTGACGTCACGTGAAAGCCAAGAATTGGAACTTCGTTCACGGACTCCTGTTTCAAGAAATTTGTTTCTGTCCTTAAAGGACCTTGGCATTATTAGGACTCACGGCAAAACAACGATCGCGTCGTATACCAGTAATATTTGGCAGAGAACGACCCAAGTTTATTATTCTGATCAGAAATTAACAAATTTTCACAATGTAAACAAATGCAGCAATCTTGGGTCAAACGCTAATAATCTCATCGCTGTTCATCGGACGACTTAAAAATCACCTGAAATCTTCCGGAAGGCAAACCAGCTTACATTGTGTTCTTTAACATGAAATGCCTAATCGCTCAGGAACAAAGCAGCCGATTTTGTTTGTTATGCTACTTCAACTGGAGCTGATGTATTTGCAGTCACAGAGACGTGGTTTTCTGAGCGTGATGCCGCTCATCGAGCTGAAGCGACTCCCCCGGGATTCAAACTTCTTGACAATATCCATGATGGTCGTACGGGCAGTGGAACTGCGTTATTAGTCAGAGATTCTCTTCCTGCAAAGAAGGTGGACGCTTGCGAGAAAACCTCTTTTGAATATTCCGAATGGTTTGTGGATTGTGGCTTTTGCAAACTCAAGATTCTGATTATTTACAGGATTTCGTATTCTATTAAACGTCCGATCACAACAAGTACCTTCTTTGAAAAAGCTTACTTGGAATCAGTGATTGTCATCAGAACTCGTATTAATCACTGGAGATTTCAACATTCATGTTGACGACCCTCGTGACACTAACTGTGTGCGTGTTTTGGAGTTGCTGGAGTCCATTGGTTTGCAGCAGAATGTTGATGTACCAACTCACAAGTATGGCCACACCCTCCACCTAATAATTACGAGACGCGCTGACAGTCTATTGTCAACCAAACCTATTGCAGATCACTTCACAGTGATTTGATAATCAAGAAATCATCGCTGACTGTCAAGCAGATATCGTATAGGAAAACCAAGAGCAATGACATTGATTCGTTTACAAACGACCTGCAAAAGTCAGCTCTATGTCAACACAGCCCTGATAGCCTTAACGAGCTGGTCAACTTGTACAACATAACATTGTTTAACACTCTTGATGTACACGCTCCCGTTATCACCAAGACCATCAAATTACGGCCACTTGTTCCATGGTACAGTGTGGAGATTAAAGAAGCGAAAAGAGAGAGACGGAAAGCAGAAAGAAAATAGCGCCGTACCCGATGTGGCTCTGATTTGTTAACTTTCAAACTGAAGAAGAACTATGCTACCAGACTTACGAACAAATCTCGTTGCGAGTTTTACAAAAGCTTTATTGGTGAAAATAGTTCCGATCAGATAAAGCTGTTTACTGCTACGAAGAAGCTCCTAAACCACACCGATGAAGTACCCTATCCTCCATTTAAAGACAAACTAACATTTGCAAATGAGATGGGTAGCTACTTTAAAGAGAAGATCGACAACATTCAAGTTAAACTTGACAACATGGCTTCTGGATTGCCTGCTCTTCCACCATCACAGCTGCATAATGGACCGTTTTTCACAGTTGCCTGAAAATAATGTGCGCAGGTTGATCGAAAGCTCTGCAAAAAAATCCTGCAAACTTGATCCAATGCCAACGGTTAGTCGTCAACTGCATTGACTCACTTCTCCCTGTTATCACCAAGACTATCAATTTATCGTTGTCCACTGGCTGTTATTCTGACGAATGGAAGTGTGCTATCGTTAACCCTCTACTTAAGAAAGCTGGTCTGGATCTCATATTCAAAAATGATCGACCTGTCAGTAATCTTCAGTACGTATCTAAACTTACGGAAAGGGATGTATAAGAACAAGTCCATATTCACATGCAAACGAACAATATCTATCCTCTACTCCAGTCTGCGTACAGAAAACAGCACAGTACAGAAACTGCTCTTTTAAAAGTAATGAATGATATACTACTGAAAATGAACCAACAGCATGTTACTCTACTAGTTATGTTGTATCTGAGCGCAGACTTTGACACCGTTAATCATAAGATTTTGCTTGATAGGCTGCGGCACGACATTGGCATTTCCGGAGCACCCCTGCAATGGTTTAAGTCATACTTGTCAAATAAAAGTCAAAGGATTGCAGCTCAAGGTACATTATCTCAAAATTTTGATCTCGATTGTGGCGTACCCCAAGGCTCCTGCCTCGGTCCATTGCTCTACATTATCTATGCATCAAAGTTGTTTAACATCATTGAACGACATCTTCCCAACGCGCACGGCAACGCTGATGATTCTCAGCTATATCTAAGATTTGGACCAGCTGATGGATTGTCATTAGGCTTTGGTAGATTGTGCTAGCATAATTGTAAGCATAATTTAGCAAAACGAGCATTATTTTAAGTTTTTATTTCAGTTTAGCACTGCTAGCATAATCCGAGCTTTTATGCGTTGAAAACAAAAAAACCTATCATAGTTCTAGAATAATTCAGATTGTATTTTATTTCTGTATTGTTTTTGGAAAATATTGAGGTCTGTGCTAAGGCCCATGGTAAAATATGGTCCGGCAGACTCCAGGTGTGTCAAGGCGGTCACCCTGCGGTCAGCATATCTGAGAGACCGAGACTCTCCTCAGGCCACCACGCTTATGGCTCGGCGGCTCGGCCCCTCGGGCCTCAGATCAAAGATGGCATCGTCTTCGAGTACATCCACTTCCAGCACTTCCAGCCATTCCAGCACTTCCAGTGCCGTACCGAGAGCTTCCGGCAATCTCTAGAGAACGTGTTCCTAAAAGTAATACCAGAATGTACAAGGAAAAAGGTAACTCAGATCCAAAGAACATGAGTCTTCGTGATTCAATCGAAGAATTCCAGAGGAAAATTTGAGTCTTCGAGGTGGAAAACTGTTTTGCAATGGGTGTAAGGAGATATTGAGCTCTAAAAAGAGCATTCTCAAAAACCACTTGTCTTCCAAAAAACATGCCGCAGGCAAAGAGAAGCTAAAAATGACAAAAAAGCGAGATCAAACGATCGAATAAGCACTTCGTAAAGAAAAACACAACAAGGATAGCACGTTGCCAGTCGAGGAAAGAGAGCATACCATGTACAGGTGGTAGAGTAGTTTCTTAAGGCTGGAATACTCATACGTACGATGCACAAACTTCGAATGCTTCTTGAAAGGCAAGGCTATCGGCTGAGTCACAGTTCGAACATGATGGATTACGTAACGATAATATACAAGCAGGAGATTGAGAGAATTAAAGGAGAAATTCACCACGGAGTATCAACAAGGGACGTATCTGTAATTTATGATGGCAGCACGAGACAGGGTGAAGCGATCGTGATTGTGGTCCATTTGTAGATGATGATTGGAATATCATACAACGACTGATCAGAATCCATATTTGTGCCAAGTCAGTGAATGGCGACCAGCTTGCTCAAGTGCTCAACGAGTGTTTAGGTATCGAGTACGGTGTGAGAGGAGACTCTCTGATAGCTGCAATGAGAGATGGGGCCAGCGTGAACCAAGCTGCGTTAAATCGCATCCAGTTTATATTCACAAAGACATTCAATGTTGTTTGCTTGTCTCACACTCTGGACAATGTGGGTAATCATTTTGTTATCCCCAATCTAACAGTGTTTGGCAATCTGTGGATCCGCTTATTTTCGCAAAGCCACAAAGCGGGACTAATGTGGAAGGAACTGACTAGACGTAAGCCGAAAAGTTACTCCGAAACTCGCTGGTGGTCAAGATGGGAAGTGTACAAACAGCTTATGGAACAATTTGGTGATGTACAATGATTTATAGATGACATGGTTAGGGAGAATGTTGCTCCTCAGACCTCGCGTCAGTTGGTTGATTTCTTCTCAGATCTGAATAAGGTGTTCAGTCTCAAACTAGCAGAACTCGTTGATGTGGGCGAAGTATTTGTTAAGGCCACTTACGTTTTAGAGGGAGATGGCCCACTTGTTTTCTCATGCTTTGTTACAAGGAGTTTGCAATGTATGTCAGAATGTACATTTACCCAATGTCCATGCCGTAGCTGTAGCTATAGTCGACGAGGATCCCGCACCGAATGTTGCAGCATTGGAACAGGAGGCCAAAAGGAGTGTCCAGCCTGCAATTCAGTGGTTTTTGCGTAAATTTAATGTGGACTTGCACAACACGTTGAGCGCATTCAAGACTGCAAGAATAATGTGTCCGGTAACTGTGCAGTGGCTGCGACCCACACCAGCAAATGTGGAGGCTCTATGCCAGTTTCCGTTCTTGGACAGTAACGATGTAATTAACTCATCGTTCAATGATTCACAAGAGCATGCTCTCGTGGACTATTTACAGGTTTGTGTAATGCTTCAGCACAATAACCGATAACACAGAGATTAACAACATGCATTGAGGGCTTTATCACGTCTGGATGGCGTCTAAAACAAGTATGTGGGTTATAATTTTCTGACCCGGATTCAGAACCCAGAAACGGTTGATTTTGTTATCATTTGTTAATCATTTGGCTTTTCGAGGTGCGCACATGCGTATTTGCGATGCTAAAGACTATAAGACTGGAAGTTGCACTATATGAATGTTCATTAAAGTCCAAATTGATAGAGTTAAGCTACTTTTATAACTACTTCTTGCTGAATCCAAAGCCAGGCGCAATTAATATTTATGAGATCTGTAATGGACTATTTGTTCAACTCTGGCTCTGCAGTCAACTACCCGTGACTGGCGACAGATTTTGAAACTCACTTGTGATGGTCGATTAAACTTGCAGTTGACACCCTATATGAGTATGCCGCATAACCAAGGCAACGACGTTTCAGTTTTAAACAATATCATTAAATTCATTGGTATAATAAAACGAAAAATCTATGAACGTGAAGAAAGTGCAGAATGATATCTCTTGAAAAGTTACTAGAAGAGCCTCAATTTCCGGCTTTAGTTGATCTTTCTCTTTTCGATATACTCCAGGAGAATATACGACCACTTGGTTTCTCGCTGGTGGCCGAGGCAAAGCCCCGTATTGATATTCTCATCAATTTATCGTCTTTGCGGCAGTTTGCAAAAGATATCAAACTGGAGAAGTCAGCTCCAAAAACGGTCCTCGATTACTGCCATCAAAGAAGATGCAGCTAAT
>JANUFV010029340.1:0-11628 GCA_024757865.1 Epizoanthus scotinus
TCTTAAACCTAAAAAAATACCAAATTTTGTACCCTAAAAAACTACCTAGATTGTTTATTTAGAAAAACAAGTAATTTCTTGAGAATGGGTACCATAAAATATACAAGAAATATAGACATAGCAAAGGCTGAAGACATGGGTTCGTGGCAGTGGGTATTCATCAATATGTTTTTAATTAACACTCGAGTAATTCCTATTCTATTTTAAGAATACATTTCACAGACAATGGTTGCACTGCTGTTTGCATTAATCTTGATAAGTGACTTGCCAACATAAACAGCATTACAATCCTACCTTAAAAACACACAGGCCTAGCATAGCTACTGAGATATTGAATTTAATTTTTCACTTAAAAGAAGATGGATCTTGATAACTGCTTTGGGCTTTCTCATAATGTTTACAGCTCATATTGCAGTTTGCTTGTCTAGACAAACTAATTAAAAAAATATGAAATTCATAGTCATTTGAAAATTAAAACATTCTCTAAATACAACCGTTTGTAATCCTTCAACTCCAGTTTATATATAGAACAAATAAGCCATTGTCCTTTGGAGAGATTAATTAAGGTGCTCAGCAACCCAAACTAGATTACTCTACAAAACATGAAAAACATGCAACAGAAGTATAATTCTCAGCAGCATGCGGGCCATAACTGCTCATTCTCTACTGGAACTGTATCTAATTTGGCAACTTCTAAAGTTCTTGATACTAAAAGAAAACTATTTTTTACTAAAATTGCCTTAAACACTGGGGCTTCCTTTAGCTTTCGCTTCATTTTCAATAAATGGCTGGCAAACAAGTCTAGACAAAATTCTTAGATAACAAAGAATTATTATCATCACTATAATCCCCAATGCTGTTACTTACATTACATGCTTGTGTAAATGAATACACCACAAACCACAAACAATATATAATACATTACACTATAAATGGAAATAGATATAGCCAGATATAAATAGAATGAATCTCTTCAATCAAAATACATCACAATTCTGTGTGGTTGAAGTTTGTACAGTTGTTGTATCAAATCACAAACAAATTTGTTAGAAAAATGAAAAATGAAACAAAAGCTTTTATTTGCAAGATTGCACGCTTTGTTGACATGTAAAACTGTTAAATCTACAGTTTCCTATACCTGGTTCCAACATATAAACTGCCTCTAAAATACAGCAAAGTACATGTACTCAATGTAAACAATTGAAGCAACATGGACATTGAGTGACAAGAAAACAAACTCCCATTTTGTGATTATAAAATATGTTTACAGGATAGTAAACAAAACTCTTTGCAGTACTGATTAGGGGAGCTGTAAAATCGATTTGATCACGCTAAACCTCATTCTGAAATTAAGAGGGGGGGTGGGGCAGGGGGTCCAGCCAGTTGACAGCTGACATTAAGGAAAAACATTGTTAAAAATAACATGTAATCGAAAAGAACAACACAACTTTCATACAAATATCCAAATAAATTCCGCGTTCAGTTGTGCTATATCTGTGTTTATGATAATGTTCCAAGCCACACACTGCTCATATCTGAAGTGACGGTGAGATTATTTTATTTTCTTCAATAATTTGAGCTCTTACATTTCGAACTTTATTCCATGTTATTCATGCTGTTGGCGCTAATCTAAAGCTGCACAATTTAGCTAGAGGACTCGCCAAAGGCTTGCTTTATAACTACGGTATACCCACTGTACGATAAAACACAAAAACAATAGCCGACGTTAAGCGTGATCAAACGATTTTACGAAGTCCCCTTACAAGTTACATTTGTGTGTTTATTTTTGAGTATATGTCCAAGATAACAAATGATACCAAATATTCTCCACAAAACTGCAGCCCAAAATAAGGAGTAAACAAGTTTTAAAGTGTTAAGTAGTTTTTAACCACAGAATTTGTTTAACCACAGAATTTGTTTACGAATATTAAACAATGATAACATTACACCAACTGAAAAACCATCAGCAATCACTGCATTGTTTTTAGAATTAAAGAATTTTGATGAAATAAGAACAACTGATTATAATTATGTAAACATATATACCCCGAATCCACTTATAAATTTCAACTTCTTCCCTGTAACTCAGCTTTGCCTATCTTAAATTAATCAACAACTTAAGTCTTGTTTACTAAATAAGTGTCAGACATGAACAGACACCAAATGAATACAGCATGATTTAAAAAAATAAACAGGTATGCAGAAAAAACATTTAAATTCTGTGTCCAAAATCACAGGGGACCGTTCTTGAGTTTTTAAATGTGAACTGGTACAACTTTGTTTCAGCATTTAGGGATTACCACCAAAGAGTATACATGTATATAGATATATAGATATACATGTACAATCTTATAAATGTTAATTGTATCCTCAGAGAGTGTTCTACAACTAAAGAGTTGGGGCTTTACAGTTACCCTTCACAATATATATGTATATATATATATATATATGTACATGGCTTCGGGACATGGGTCCTTCGACAGAAAGTTAATAAAATTGATTCAATTTTATTAACTTTCTGACGAAGGAGCCATGAACACTGCTCCAGAAACTTAAAGTAAAAGTTTTTAAATCAACGAAAGATTTTAAATTTTAATCCGCTCTAGCACCACCAGCTAGCTATCGAGCACTCTGTAAATCAAACGAAGTCCACGACTTTGGATATGTATGTATATATATGTATATCGAAATTATAAAATGGAAAACTTGACAGTAACTTGAGTTTCACGAGCTTTACGCGCTGAGCGATCATCAGACTGTATAATTATATAAATAACAAAATTAGATCAGTAAACAAACACTGCAAAGTCTAGACTTGGGCAAGTAGGAATATTGCTACATCAGGACATGCCCAATAAAATTTTAAAAGCATCAAAATTATTTTATTAAAAAAAAGAACTTTAGCTCAGCTTCGAACTCCCGCAGCGAGAGAAATAAGAGACATCCCAAACACATACAATAATTATTGGTTGCAATGGCGGTGCAGTGACAACGAATGTCATGAAAAATATTTTAACAAGATTTGTGAAATATTTGCAAACCAAACTGCATGAAAATATAAAGGAATACATCTATCAATGATTGGATACATATTTGTAAAAGGTAAATCGTTCTGGAATGTTTCTTTTCTACATGTAGTAATATAAACTGCTGTTGTCCCTCTGAAACAAAATAATAACAACCGAACAAAGAAGAATTCACATTGACATTGTAACTGAAATGTGCACAGCTGTACATAGCACACTTCGCTTATCTACACACTTCACTAACGACGAAACGTATATTTCTTGCGAGCCGTGCCAAAAAATGAATGTCACGGCGAGTTCGCAAGTTCTACACAGAATCACGTACCAAAATTCAAAAACAAAGTTGTTGATTTGCAAGTAAACAATATAAATATTACAATATTTTGCACACTCAATCGCAATCGTGGGTACTTGTAAGCAAAGAATTATCAGTCATTCCTGGTCAAAAAATAACTCAATATTGTGTAGGGATTAATACACTGACGGATTGCAAATGATATCACATGCATGTAGTTTACAAAAAAATTGACACTAGACTTGACAGAGGTCACACATAAGGTTTGTCTGGAACCCAATGCAGTGCGGGGTTTAGCAAACCACTATAGTGCAGTCTATAACACAGAAAACAGAACATCTATACACACAAAATCTAAAATCAACCAACCTCGAAGCAAGTTTATTCTTTTCTTTCCTTGACTTGTTCCTAGCGTTGATCGGGAGCTGATGTATCGGTCTCAAATCACCAATGATTTTGTTCAAACGCTCCAACTCGCGACCAATGTCCAGCAATCGGCGGGGATTTGGTAAAAGGTCATCACATTCTCCTCGTCTTCCTTTTCGGTTTTTTGATGCAAATTCTCCTTGTTCATCATTCTCAATCTCATCTTCGTAGTCTTCTTCGTCACTGTCCATATCCTCATCCTCGGATTCTTCTGGTTCCACGGCGACTTTCTCGCGCGAACTGGCAACAACAAAATCATCGTCGACATTTTCATGTTCTCGGAGCTGGTGCAGCTGAGTCAAGGGGGAGCAAGAACTGAAGATCCGAGATTTCACTTCGGGAGAAACAAGCAGAGGTATTGCCGAGACTTTTCCATCAAGTTCTCCCTCCTGTGGAAAAGGCAACTGGACTTTGTCATGTTTATCCAAAAGTGCTTTTCCTGAGCGCGAATTTTCGATCGGGACTGCAAGCTCGCGTGTACGCGATCTGGTACTATCCACAGAATGATTTTCGATTGCCTCCTCTTTTACAACAACGCGTCCAAATCGTTCGCCAAACTCAATAGTTTCATTCTCTTGTGGTCGTTTCGTATTCTCGAAAGAGCGATTCACTTGTGGTCGAAATATTTCCAATGACACTTTCGGTTCGAAAGTTCTTCGAGGTGGCATTTTAGTCACAGCGGAAGGTTCTCCTTCAGTATGCGTCGCTACACGATGCAATCTTTCCATTTCTGGGTTTATGAGCGGTGACAGCGGCCTTTCTCCGTTCAGTTCAGCAAGAGTGGGTCCACTGGATTTACACTCTTCGTTATCTAAGCTAGGCTTAAAAAACTCCTCGTCCATTTCCCAATCGAACGGAAAGTTCAGAGACTGAAAGTCCTCCAAACCTTCCTCCCTGTCCCCCAGCAACTCCAAATCGCCTCCAAATAAACCCGATCTGTCGACATCGATATATTCTTCATTCCTCATATAATAACATTTCCCAAAAGGTTCTTCAAAAGAATCCTCCACTTCCAATGGAAACTGTGAAAAAAACATGGCAAACAGTTCAAGTCAATAATCAAAATGGTCGTCCGCGACTCGCGAGGTCTATATTATGCAATAGCTAACACGGAAAGGAGGGAAAAATTCCACTTCTTCCTGGGCAAAAATCTCAACTCAGCTGTGAAAACACGTACTGGAGAAAACCCTTTTTCTTTCTGCATGAAGTTTGACAATCGGCAGTAGTAAAATCGGTTTTAACACAGAAAAAAATTCAAAACTGCCAACTTCTTCAAATGTACTTCTACTCTGTTGAAATTATGCTTTGTTATTGTTTTCACTCTGGTCCGCGGGAGAGATCAAATCACGAGACTACAGTTGTCATGGTAATTAGTATGTCAGCCAATGAGAATGCTAACCTTGGCCACAGCGTTCCGCCTCTGGGTTTTGTGACACGGGTTTCGTAAAATTTAGCGCCACACGAATTCCTTGAAAACATTCTAGAATTTGCACGAAAACTTATTTCAAACTAGTTCTACAGAATAAGTTTTACTTTTCTTAAGAACGCTAGTGCCAGGTTATTGAAACTTTTGAATAGATGGAACGGAAAATCCCTGAGTCACTGGACAAACAGGTTTTGCAACAAGAATCTGGTGATATTGTCGTCATTAGCTAAATATAGGCCATTCTGAGGAATGTTGCGCAATATACATGCAATCGATCATTTCCGCTAAGGCTGGCGCATATCACTCAGTCACGATCACGTCCGCGATTTCAAGTTTACGTCATTTCCACGGAAGTTAATTTATAAAATTCCTGATTCCTTTATTTTTTTAACCCACATTACAGTATGTCTACTCTGATAGTTTCTTTAATTTCAATACAGTCAAATTTTAAAAAAAAATTTCAGTAGATCATTCCCAAATGTGTACAAACATTTAATAATTTATTATGAATGACTATTGAAGGGCTAAATAATATTTTATTGTTTGCAAACAAGTCTGGGAAGTCAAAGTTTGACACACTTTGATAACAATGGGTATAATTATTCAATGTTGTCAAAATATTATTTTGCATTTCAACTGAAGTATTATTGTCACAACTATATAGTATTAGTATAAACCTACTCGTGTTCGATTGAGAATGCTGCAATCTGATTGGCTACTCTACTCGCTATCTTTTTGTAATAGATAGCGAGTAGAGTATAGCTCCATTACCACGCAGTCAAACACAGCAAAGTCTAGTGAGGGAAAATCAAAATATGCCAATTGCTTTCATTGTATTTGTGAAACTTTGAATGGAGAAAACCTGATTATCTCCAACAAAGTATTCGAGGAGTGACAGAAGCTTGTTTTATGTTATGGGAACCAGCGAAGATATTAATTTATGGACAAAATATGTAAAAAGAGTGGCATTTATACAGAAACAGAAGTTTTAAAATATTCGCCACAACTGCACAAGGTCAGTGAATTGAGCCATGGACATGTATTCAACATTTTTGACTTTCCTTTATAGTTATATGATCAAACAGCTTTCAGTTTGGTTTGCTTCTAGCTTATTGTCTACCTAGAACCTCCAGAAAACTTGAATAATCTGTAGTTTGTGATCACATCGATGCCTATTAAGCGAGGAAACACAAACCAGCTTGTGCAGACTATTTTAAATGCTGATAAATTACTTTGTTCTGATCAACCGATTTAATTATATTATCATCAATTCTTGTCTAGAGATTTATACTAAACAATTAGATTATTCGCTCTCAATATCTATTGGCAATTTTATACTTGATTCGACCCTTTGGCCTCATCAACTATCTATTTGCCAATAGATATTTCGAGCTCATAATGTAATTGTTAATAAGTAGTTTAAAATAGATTAGAAGATGGTTTGACACAATTTTGTTTTGTAGGGTCATGGCAAGGGGGTCATAGTATAAGATAAAATTGAAATTTAAGAAGTTGTCAAAACTAAGCTCAAACCTAAAATAGACTGATTCTCCATAAAACAGTTATATCATAAATACTAAGGTGAAAAATGTGTTAGTATGATTAAAAACAAACATTTTTGTATATTATTAGAGGCATTTTTGTTGCCATGGAAACAGTGTGGCAACCTAAAGCAGAGCAAATATTTATTACTCTAATAAGTATCTATAACCTGTTGGAATACCATATCAGATTTGATTACATATAACCGATCCACGCAGCTGGATGCTAGAAGAAGCTTTTGTGCACTATTTTGCAGACGGTCTAAATCAGGGATTTAATTCTTCACAACCGGCTGCACGCAGGCTAAAAGCACTTAGCTATACATAAAAACTATATAACACTAAAAATTATTTTAAATTTTCTTTTGAGTTCATTGATCACCAAATGTCACAAACAGTTGGTACTATTTATTTGGGGTACATTTTCTCATTTTCCATGATTTAAAATAATGCATGTGAAGAGGTTCTATTTATTACTCGGGCTACATACATAGCACAAAAAAAATTAATTGTAAAATTGGTCTGTTTTTCTGACCAACAAATTGTGATTTTTGCGCAACTGAGTCAAACCGGGGGCATTCACCAGGTGCTCCCTAAACGTCAGCGTAGTGATTGTTCTTCAGCCACAAAATATTTTCTGCGCACCAGAGTGAAAACGTTTGTTTTATGATTGCTAAAGAAATAAAAGTTGGAAAAGGTACCATTTCGAAGAAAATTTTCTGAAAGCTATGAAAATATCTATTTGTTTCGACCGTTTATGTTAGTGGACCGACGTCCCTCATGTGACAATACCACAGTGCTTTGCAACCCACTGTCTCATGCATGCGGTCTTGCACGCTTCACAGTCAGTGAATTCATTTCAGTGAGTGCCTCAAGTCAAGGCAAGTGTTTGTTGAATAAGATTTTAAAATATAAATTTGAGGCGCTGTAAGTGTTGCTTTCAGTTTCTGTTGGAGATTTTCAACTGATACATTTCAGTCATAAAGGTTCTATGTTTTCTTTTATGATTGCAGTGTGTAAAGAAGTCTCAAATCGCTGTGGTTTAGCAACTGCATCATTGCTATCGACCGAAGGTGTACATCTCTCAATGTGTTAAACTTGATGTGATTTATTTTATGACATTCAAACTTGTAGTAAGCAACTATGCTGCAATGCTTATTCTGATTATAAATTTGTGTTTATTTTTGTTTTGACTATAAAACCCCCAGGCCAGCAAAAAAATTTTGACAGCAAAAGTAGAAGTTAAAAGAGAAAACCTTTTTAAATTAGAAAAAAATCTTAAACACCCAAAGCCTATATAAATAAAGTGTAGCAAAGCTGTAAGGTATTTTCTTTAAACAAGGCAAACATTGGACGTTTTTTGCGTATTTAATTATATTGAATAAATATTTGAAAACAGAATAATATGTCTCAGTTCAGATTATTTTAATTTCAATGTGTTTCATCTGGAGATTTGTCTGTTTCATAATTTGAAGTTTTAAATAACAGTGCCAGATACTAAAACTACTCTCAGAATGCTGTCAAATGCGACTTTAGGAGTGCATTCTGTGTACGCCCCTGTAAACATTTTATAGAAATATTGGTAAAACATCTGAATGTAGGAGGATGTCCCATGTACAAATTGAACGAGTTGAAATATATTAAAAATATTGAGTTTTCAAACCCATCCTTGCATTTATTTCCTTGTGACGCATGGCCTAATGTTATGTAAAAAAGAAAGTTGAAGCACTCGTGGAGTCAGAAAAAAATATGAGTCCCAAATGGGATTTGAATCCATGACCTTCCAAACACCGGGCGGATTCTCTACCCACTGAGCTATGGCCTAATGTACCTATCAAAGTTATCCTCCAAAGGTGGGGGAGGGGGGAGGCAGGTGTGAGTATTTTGACCTTTTGTCTCAAAGCCACTTTCCCAGGGCCCAGTTGTTCGAAAGTGGGTTAACCTTAACCCAGGGTTTACTACCTTATAGACTGATTTGGGCCGACATGTTGGACTTATATAATTGGGTTTTTGAGGGATGTCAAGACTACTTAGGGAGCACTTTATTACGTACTCCTAGATGAAGAAATTTCTATTTGAAAATTGGCCTAACCCTGGGTTAAAGTTAACCTGCTTTCGAACAACTGGGTCCAGGATGGCAGAAGCAGTCAAAATCCCCCCTGCCCCCCCCCCCCCCTGGGTTAACATTGATAGGTGCATAGTTTGGTCTTCATTTTTAGAGTTACATAATTGGGTTCCACTATAGTATTTCATCAGCAACAAGAATATTCCCAGATTGAACACTGTTTCTTAGAGTTCGTACAGTATTTCTCAAACAGCTAAAACCAATACCACAAACTTAAGTCACGAAGCTCTACAAACTCCCATCTAAGTCCACTGATAACACTCTAACCTTCACAACGCAGCCTGGGTGAACGCTCATCTAAGCGTCTTGTTGTATGCGTAACAGCTTTGATATAAATTTATAGGTGTATGCAAGCCGAGGGAATGAAGACCTCTATGTAGTTACAATTCTAGTATTGTTATGTAAATGATTGGCCTTAGACTGATATTCATTTTTTTCCTGTAGAGAAGAATGCCTCTGTTCACAAAAGTTGCAAATTTTTCTTTTTATTTGCACACAAAGACAGTTGAGGGTTTACGGAACCAGAGATTCCAACCCCTGGTGCTTAAAAATAAGGAAAAAATGGGGTCTTCTAAAATGGCATTTTATAATGAATTTTGAGAGCATCTTTAGTGCAAATATTTGGATGGGATATAGGGACTAAGGAAGACATTGAAGTAGCACAACCACTCGCTAAGAAGTTGAGATCATTTTCTTTTAATATACTGACCCATTAAATGTATCTATTGCTCAAATGCATTTGATCTTAAAAAATATTTCCCTCATTTTTAATATTTGTATGAAAAATCGGGATATGGGGAGATTGCATCAAAAATCGGGAGACACCTGATAAAACCAGGAGGGTTGGAATCTGACTGAACAGACTTTGTGATGCTGTACATACAAATTGTACAATCATATAGGAGACACACATTACTGATCGCAATCATCAAATTGTTGTCCAAATAAAGAAATTGGAAACTCAAGGATTTTAATTTGCATATAATTTTTATGTTTATCTTGTAAAGCACAGGTCTTAGAACCTACTATAGGTGAGTTATGTATATGTAATGTTATTATTATTATTTAATATATTATAACATTTGCGTCCCAAACCTTACTAGGCAGAGGCTACCCAAACATGAGCTGTATACTTGTTAGACCTTTTCAATATTAAACAGGCCACAGGGTATCACTATTAAATTTGGCCTTTTAAGGAAATAGTAAAAAAAGTACACTTTTTAGGGAACTAATGCTGTAATTTGTACTCAAATTCATGACACAAGGTATTGAATTATAACGAAGTTTTATCATAAATTGGGTCAGGGTTCGAGAGCCTGGAGCCACTCACCTACCCAACCTTGGCTTGAGTACCCTCCCCCCCCCCCCCCCGTAACTGAATGCATTTCCGGAATTATTTGATTTGCATCATATCCTGGGAAAATGATGACAGAGTTTTGCACATAGATAAATTTACTTTTAAATTCTTATTTTAACAAAGTCAAAGAAAACTTACCTTACATTACAAACTTTACAAAGTCAAAGACGGGAAGGAGATCGAGACAGATTCACAAATCACAAACTGACAAAGTGCGTGGTTTCGCGTCACCTGTCGCGTCATCGCTTCTCCAGAATTTATCACTTCGATCAAAGCCGGTGCTAAGTATCAGTAAATGTCCAATCGCCCCACTGTACCTATTGGTATCTTCTTTCATTTTCTTCATCGTCATTTTAAAGATTTCTCTTATTAAATGACCAGAATCAAGCAGATCACCAACACAAACCTTAGAACCCTGTATGGCAAGCGACGCGAGGCCAGCTCTCAACCTACGTAAAACACTTCATGTAAACCACAATGACGTGTCCCATATATGGATCGATGATTTATTGATATCAGATATAAAACTTGTTATTCGACAATCAAAGATGTCGCCATGTTGGTTCTGTCAAAAAATGCCCTCAACGTTCTGTTCTTTGTGATTATTCTGATAACTATCAATAGTAGAAGCATTCAAGGTGATTGTAGCACAAGTGAAAAGTGTAGAAATAATGTTTGTGCTAACGGATGGTGGGGAAACCAGTGTCAGTTCTGTAGATTAAGGTGAGCGATGTCATTGTCATTGTGATTGTAATTGTTCAGTTGTTGCAGTGTCAGTGGAGACATTTTTTCAGATACTTTCCGGAACATATTTCAACGACAAGAACAGTCACCCGTCCCCCTTATGTTTCTAAGTTTGAAAATACCGTGAATTCTGTCAATTTTGAGTGGAACGAAGACCACTTTTGTAGTTTCTTTGACTTTGGGGCTTCTTTGTCGATAAGTCTGCCTGTCTGGTGACAATCAATTGTTATTGTGATGAGTATATATGTTGCATTGTTCAGACATGAGCGATGTTTCAATGTTGAATACAAATAAACGAATATAGCCCTGCATTTAGTTAAAGTTTTCGAGCCTAAAAACATTTAATTATGTACTAAAATAATTTAAGGACTTGCAAATATATTATGAACGTGTAGGTGTAATATATTATCGAAAACCTTTAGGGGAACATTCACATTGATAGCTCATAGCTTTTCAAATCTTTGATGATTTGTTTTTAAAACGATTATTGAAACAATATCAAATACTCATTACTCATTAAAAGCTTTGCATATAATAATATTTATGCACATTTGTTTTTCTTTGCCACTGTAATCATTTTTTGTGTTATCTTTTGTTATATTTAACAATTATTATTCCCCGAAGTGGAGGTGACTATAGTGAGAAATTATTCTCTGAAGTGGAGGTGAGTAGCGTAGGATATTCACCG
>JANUFV010029451.1:0-11626 GCA_024757865.1 Epizoanthus scotinus
TACCATCGACAGCGATAGTGTACAACTGAGCGAGAGTGTGTATCAACTGACCGAGTAAGTGCACCTGTATATTGAGTTCATGTATCACCAGCCATATATCCTTCCCACTTTCTAGAATCTAGAATCAATTATTCGCCGTATTTGAATACCTACCATGGAAAACTCGCAATATATTTTAAATGAAGTATTATCTATATTATGACTTCTGTTATTAGCTCCACGGCTTTTCTTGAAGTTAGTATAAAAATGTAAAATTATATTGTACTTTGTTTTATGTTTTTATGTAAAGCAATAAACCCGTTTTAGTATATATATTTTTTCTAAAGATGGATATGTGTTAGTGCCTGTATAAGTCGATGATTGGAATGAAAAAAAATAAAACTTTTTTTCGTTCTACAGAAAACTTTAAAACGAACATATTTTCTACCAACTTCATCATGAATTATTTTAAATGTAACTCTAAAGATATTGCTGAGTTTATTTGTAATAAATTCCTCCATATTATTTATAATACAACTATTTGATTTACATCAATACCTGTAGACGAAAAAAGTCGCTGCATTTTCTGTAGATGATGTTGATTGTGCCATCCGACCACAGAACCTTTATGATGTAAACCTGTAGTTGAGGAAAAACAGAAGAAAGAATATACTCTCTATTTAACCACAAGATTTAGGTCAGTTGAAACACAAATCAAACTATCAAATTGTTTCTAACTTTAAATAAAACTATTCAGATTGTTTAACTCGGAATCACAAAAAACTAGAATGAATAGCCTGATTAGATTCGTTGAGATAATTGAAAGACATAGAATAAAACAAAAATAACTTACGTAGTTTTTATCGGGAAAGCGACGCTTCTGAATCCCTTCGACAGTCATAAACTTGACTCTTCGATCCATGGCGCTATAGCTACACTGCGATTCAGACCTCAAAGCAAACTCGACACTGACGGGATCATTGCACGGTTATATATCCCCAATTCAATTTTTCGTGACAAATTTTGCTAATTAACCATTGACGTAAATTAATCTGTCATTATTAAATATTTCAGATAAAATCACTTAAAGCTCAGATTCTATTATTAGGTGCATAATGGGATTATGCAATAAATACTAGATTCAGTCTTTTGTAGTTCGAAATATGTCTTCTGATTGACTATACTGATCGACTAATCAACTGAAAACCAGCAACTTAATTCAAAAAACTTAATGTCACGGAAACTTAGGCTTTCATACTCAACTCCATACATGACCAAGCAAATTTATTTGTCTTGACGAATGCATGTTGCTAATTACATGTTTAGTTTTCCTTGATTTGTTCCAAAGTTACAGCACTTATCTGATTCTCAATCTCACTCGGCTTTGAAAAGCGCTATCTCTTAGGAATTAAAATGTTCCTGAGAGTGAGATAATATTTGAAACTATGCTAGTGTCACTTAGTGTCTTTCGCGAAGTTCTGTAACGAGGCTAATTCCTGGGGGCCAATTACCAGTTACGTTAGTGGCGGCGTATTCTTTGATCAAACCATTTTGATTATTTAAATGAAACAGAACTAACGTAGTTGGTGTAAATTGTTCCTTCAGGGCAGAAGTTCACACAGAATGACTACGAGGTTCCATTGCATGCTTAGTATATCATTTTGTGTTGCTTAATTATATATTTGATTATTTTTCTTGTATAATCTCTTCTTGTTTCCTTTTTTATAATGTTCATATTTGCGTACGTTTCTTTGTTTGTTTGTTTCGTTTGCATGTTTACGCTGCAGATTTAGTTGATGTTTATAATTTGATTTCGTTATCTAACATGATTTGTTAGAGTCCGTGACCGTTAGAAATTTATGTTACATGGGACAACGATTTTTAGCGCAGATTTGTTGCGTAGTGCGCGTTACAGTTTTTAGTGCACTTTCGTTCAAAAACCTGCAACATATTGTGCAAATAATAGTTTCACTTAAAACATAGCCCGCGCTATGTTACACGATGCTAACTTTTGGAGCAAAACAATGTTGTTGTGAAACATCACCTTTAATTGTCATTCAGTACTAACTGTGCTCATACGTTAGGTGACTCCACCTAAAATGTTATGCACTTGGTATAGGAAATTGCATACATTAGGAATGCCACTGAAGAACAGTTAATGTTTTAATAATTATTTTAAGGAATGTTTTGTTTGTCTCTCTGTACAATTCACATTCATGTTCACGCGCACGCCTTTCATTGCCTTAGAATTCAATGTATACGAGCTTTTACCCCAAAGGCAAAGGACACTACTAAGAGCAGGTTCATTGAAGGAGAGGCGCCTGTCCCTCCCGTCCGCCCCTTTCCTCCTCACTATATTATACTGAGATAAACAGGAGAGAGGGGAAGCGAGAAGCTAACAAGTATATAATCTCTATTTGTCACTGTTGGTTTTAAAATACTGCTTTATAATTCTGTGCCCAGGTAACAACCACAACCACAACAATAGCAATATACGTTTATTCACCTCAGTTGTTAGTAATAATAATGTACCATTCTTTTTTGGTGTGCTTGTGAAATAGATAGGTGCTGATTACCTGGAATAACCATTAGGGCTATACGAGCCAGGCAACCAGAACTGGCCGTGGATATCAAGTCCTTCAAATAGCTCTGTTCCTGCCCCCGCTGGTATTGCTATCGACACTAAACTGCTAAAATATTTGAGAGAGAGCCTATATTTAAGGACATACCAAGGCAGAGCTATTTAAATTGCAAAAAATCGTGCTTATATACATGGGTGATGCCGAGCAAAATAGATAGCGAAACGCGATTGACAATTCGAGGAACAGCTGACTGGAATTTGTAAACAGCTTTTGGTATCACTTATTTTTGTCGAGATACAGAGATACGAAAGGGCAGCATGTACAACCTGGCCAAGTGGTTTGATCTCAGTAGTATAGAAGTGATAAGTCCAATATTAAAATTATTATTGAGCTCTGTTTATTTGCAAAGCTTTAGTTTCGTCAGCAAAATGTGGAATTAAGAAAATAAATATTCAATTTATTTCAATATAGCCATAACACAGATCATTACATAGTAGGGATAATGCCAGGGGCATGAATAGCTTGGGGTCAGCAGTAACCCCCCCCCAAAAAAAAAAAAAAAAAAAAAAAAAAAAAAACCCTAGTATATTGAGAATATAATGTTTATGGATTGATTTTATGTTTTACCAAGTGAATTAAAAACAGGGTTGTCCCAGCGTAGTGTAGTGGGTATATGTTTGCCGTAAGTAATATGATATTATATAACTCACTTTTTATTTTGTGACGTTGAGTCAGCTGAAAAAAATAACTGGCAAGAATGACTGAAAGGGAAGATGACGGTTGCCATGGACGGGATTTTATGATATACAAGCTATAACATTTTTTTAAACATCTCACTCAACAGATTGAAAGGCGCTTGAAACAAGCTAATATCAGGGATATATATATATATATTTCACTACTGATACCCGATTACGACAACCAAGTGGTCGCACTTAATACTCGTTATTGAAAAGAAACAACTTAGACTGATTAAAATATTGTTTATTTTATTGTTATTTCTATAAAATGGCCAGTCTGATTGCACGCAAAATGTCCGATTTTTAGAAACCAAACAATTTCCAATACTTTGTTGGAAAGTTTAGATATAGTGACGAAATCATTGCACTAATTTCAATAAAATTTGGTGAAAAAAGCGCATCTTCTCAAATGCAAACCCATGGCTTATATTGACGTTCCCAAACAGTTATTTTGATTACTTGAATATAAACACATAGGTTATACGTTCTTCAACAGTCTTCTTTTTCAAAACGTTTATCGCCGAAAGATATCCAGTGATAAATGAAGTATTGCCGTAAACTAAACCGAAGTTTACACGAAGTATAAGGGTTTGAACATTGTTTAGATCTCTTACAGCAGGACACAAGCTTCAAAAGAGTTTGCTTATTTGTGACAGTAGTATAATATAACATCTAAAATAGAATAGCTATATTGGGACTACGTACTTTAATACCGAAATCTCACGTGATACCTGCGTGATAACGGCTCTCCAAAGATAAAAAGCTAATCAATTAATGCAAACTAGCACCACTTATAAATGGTGAAATATTTTCCGGTTGCGGCCTCTGAATAATTTCCAAATATTTTCGAAGGTTTAGCGAAATTTTTAACGATCGTCAAAGTCTTTCCGAAATGTTGTTTTACACGTTCTAAAAGTTTCCGAAGATTTCACGAATCTTTACAAACATTTACGCATACTTTCCGAAAACATAACTAGTATAAATTGTAGTATGGGTATTTGTCCATTTTTTTTCTCTTTTTATAAGAACCAGTAAACCAGTTTACATTTTACAAACTTAAGAAAATACGCACAAATTGTAATTTACTGCGTGTAAGAAGGAGAAACCATAGTTTCTTTATATTTTGATCAATTTTAGAAATGAAACTTTCGAATGTTGGACTTTCAAAATAGATCATTTCCATCCTAGGTATAGAGATCCACTAGGGAGAACATGTGTATATACATTTATTGTAAAGTTTTATCTAATTCAGTTTTTTAGCTGTAATTTTAAAATTGTAATAAACCATCTATCTATCTATCTATCTATTGTATGGAGCATTTACAAAAAGCTAAAACTACTTAAGTATCGATATGCTACTGGCACGCGTGAGACTTATTTGTGGAAAATTCCGCTTCGGTTCGAAAGGACAGCCAAGCATTGTTCAGGAAACAAGAGAATGAATTTTGACAGTAAAAATATACTTTTTTAAACGGTTGACCGTTCAAGAGAACTTAACTTGCAACAGTAACTACTAGAGTTATATATATATTTAAAAAAAATTAGGTTGAATGTCACACTAATAAACAGATACTGAAAAATGTTAAGTTTATTTTATTATAATTTATGTTTTGATATTGGAGTGAACGTCAACATCAATTAGCAGATCATTTTGTGACCACCTTCCCCTCTGGTTGCCATAATTACATTATTATGGTTTACTACAGCCATTATAATTATATTTTAAAGTAAAATACTATTAGCCCCATAGTATGAGCCTGCTGATAACTGAAATGCAAGAACACTTTTGTTTATAAAACATACAAAAACCTGTAAGCTGTTTTGTAATATCATGATGATAATAGGATCACCATGACAGCCCAACCAATTATTTTCTCTATCCAGAGAAAGTCATTTCCATGAAATTATCACCCCTTGACATAAATGCTATTGCATCAACTGGAATCTAATTTTCCTTAGCAACAAGCTTTCTAGTTTCCTTCAGTGCTCCCTTAAGGTTCAAGAAAGCTGTTATCCCTTTTACAGGGGGCGTCTTGCAAAATTAAAGCATATTTTAACAGATTTTTAAAATCGTCCCTCGTCACGTCGTTCCTGAGAGTCGCTGGACTTGCATGCACCTGGCGTGAACTAAGTGCTTTGCTATATATGGATTGTGCTACTTGCATTGATCAAGACGCGGTAAAATACATTACAAGCACGCACCCATAGAAGACGAAAATATCCCGCGATAGTGTTTCTAGTGCTTCTAGTTCTAGAGCCTGTTTCCAGACAGGGGTGATAATCTGATATGCAGGCCCATTGTTAGTTTCTCTTCGTGTGGCAAACTAGTTTCCATGTTCAGAAGTTGGCTGTTGGATTACACAACCAAAGTCTCTTTACTTAGTCACAAAACAAGCCATATGCTTGAGATGTAAAACCCGAATTTGCGTTAGGCTCATGGCCTCTTGGTCTTCTTCTATCAACTGAGCTAGAGAGGGACTGAAAGTGAACGAGATCTCGACATCTGCTTTGATTGTCGTGACCTAACTCCGAAATATATTGGTTCAAAGCAATACAAATAAAGCATTAATGACTTGCAAGAGGCCGCTTGCTGTTGAATAATTTGAGTTTTCCGTAACAGCTACTTAAAAGTGGTTAATGTTTCATTGAAACAAAAACATTTACTTCTATTTTGGGGTTAACTTGGCCAATGAACAATGGTAGGTCAATGATGAGTTAATTGATAGTTCTTGGAGCGCATTAGGTCGGCTCCATATACGCGCAGGGTTTGACCGAAAACGTGCAGCGTACTACACGCCTATTTTATATATTTTATTTATTATAAATAAAAACCAGTAAATTTTGTCCGATGCTCATTGTTCTTAATTTTTACGACAGTTTGAGACTCAGTTGTTCTTAAATTGTTCTTGTGTTCTTTTGTCGACACGTAAATAATTTATTTATTTATTTAATGATTTATTAACCTTGTTTATGCAGAGGTGCCCAGTTCAGCGCATAGGCTGGTTAAATATAAATATATTCGCGACTTGGAAACTTTTTAAAAAAAGTATCGCTCGCTCTGCATTCATTGCCTGTAATAAAGAACAGTAAGGTATCCCAACATCTGCACTGGTTTCTGGACAAGCTATGTATTTTACTGTGTCAAGAACTTAAATAAATAGTTACATTCCTAAATACGCGTTTGAATCCGATTGTTCTTACGTTGTTCTTAATTTTTAGGTAAATTTGAGCCTCGTTGTTCTAACAAAAATTGTTCTTGTTCCAAAATGCCGTGTAGTTTGGTTCTAGAAGGCTTTAATAAAATGTACACACTAACCACGCTAAGAAATGTTTTATCCCTGCAATGTGTAAGTAGTTTTAAATATTAAAATGTTCAGTTGTAGTTAGTATTTTAGATTTTAGATTTTGTCTTTGACTATACTAATTTCAAAGATATTGCGCAATTCAATGTTAAAGGTTGTTTAAATACGTTGAAATATACTGTCTATCTCAGTCTCAATCTATAAAGGGTTCGTCCGAAAACGTGAATCTACTCACGTTTATTTTCTCTACATAAACTTGTCAATATTCAGAACTGAATTATGTTTTGGTAAACTGCTACCGGTACCTCGTAAGAATATTGCGTTGTGTGTGCGACCCTTTGTTTTATCAGCAATTGTTTTTATTGGTACAACTCAAATGAGAACAAATGAATTCTTTAATTCGTTCCGACTCATTTGAGTTGGACCAATAAAAACAAGAGATCACAGAACACGAAGGAGGCTTGGCTTGCTGCTCAGTGTAGCTTCTTTGATATTAACCTCGCGTAACATATCGGTATTAAAGCTGCTTCGCAAAGGGTATGAAAGTGATCAGACCAGTAAAGAGAGGGTTAGAGAGGAAAGTTTATGTTCTCACTCCATTCACCTGTTTTCCGATCAATGAACAATAGTTTTGACAGTAAAAATATATCTTTTTGATGGTTGACGAAGACTGCCGATAAATATTTTTTTGAAAGAACAATCAGTCTAAATCACTTGAAGACTGTGCATTTCACACAAGAATAATTCTCCGTGCACAGCTACACGCTTTTTTTTATATGAACAGTTTTATAAGAACAGCGAGGCTCAAATTTATTTGTTGACACAAGAACAATTTTTAAAAGACTCAAATTGTCGTAAAAATTTTAAAAGAGCAATGAGGTTCAGCCAAAATTTACTAGTTCTTATAAAAATTGTGAGCCAGTATGCTGGTGCAGTGCGGTTTAGCTTAAGGCGCATTTTAGGAATTCCTACTGATGATCAGTTACTCGGATTTGTGTTTTATTTCAGCAACATGTAGATGTCTGTTACAATGTAAATACCATTTGCTGTGTATGGCAGGTCCGACAGAACTCAGGTTCTTCTGGCCTTGTAAAGAAAAGTTCACGTGGCGCGCGAGAATGTTCCCGCCCAAACTCACCAGTTCTGATATTTATCTTCCGGACCAGCCGAGCTGACGAGACCAGACAAACAGAAGGCGCTCAAGGGTCCCGAGAAATGTATGTTTCAACTAAGATGTGTCACTGGTTTGTTATTAACATTAGGAAAACCAGCGAGCGTGGAGAAAGGGAGTGGAGGAAAAGAGAAAAATATTGATTATTTTAAATATTTTGCCATCGTATTTCTCATCAACAAAAACGTACATGTATATAATTTGCTACATGGGCGAGCATTCTAGAACCCCCGATGTGTTATGTCTGTGTCCATGCTGTGATCGACGTAATAAATAGTACACGTTTCTTTCAATCCAGGATCTAGGAAGACTACAGGAACTGTATAAGGCCGAATATATCCTCAGTCTGTATCAACAGCCCCCACTAAGAAGGTCTCAATGGGTTTTATATAACCGTCAAAGGCCAAACATTTTACCGACACTATCAAAATTGTTTATCAATTTATCGTCAAAGTTCGTTCATTTAGCCCTATCTTGGCCGGGCTTCAGACTGGGGGACGCAATTCCACCCCCTCCCTCCATAACTTTTTTAATACTTAACGGAATGGAATGAAACTTTGAAAGATTGTGAAGTATGATAATTTCTACTAAATCGTGGTGTTCGAATTCACTAATTGATTATGACGTTACAATGATGTCATATTGACGTCATAGAATGTGGTTATTATGCACTTTTTTTATCATTTGACTTTAGATAAGAGCAACATAGTACCATAACATGTGTCCTTGAAACTTTAATGACGCCATTATGACGTCATAAGCAGTGATTGAACTTTTAAAGTACTAGTTTGGGCATATTTTAACAACAAATGAGAAACTTGCAAAATATAATCAATTTTATCACTTGAATAACTATATTGCTCCCTCAGGCAACCATCAACTTCGATACACAACTTGTATCGTAGTTTCTTTGAATTTTTGTTTTAGAAATTTGCTAGAAAAAAAAGACTCAAAACATACATTCAAGCAGCTTCTATAATTCAAACAAGAAACAATGGACCTAGCTCTTTTTAGTGAGCAAAAACTTTAAAAACTATCATTGCATTGCATCCATTGCATGCGAAATGCAAGAAACAAGAAACCACTTTTCATTTAACAGTTGTCATGGCAACAAGTGATGCATATCACTGGTTTTAATTTGCTTTGATTTAAGACCGCAGGGTTGACAATGTTTAATTATATTCCTATATAATAAATAACTGACTGGAACTTTCTTTTCTTCTCACGTGACAGTAAATTTTAAAAATTGCAACAGACATCAACATGTTGCTGAAATAAACACAAATCAATAACTGATCATCAGTAGGAATACTAAAATGTGTTCAATTCTGCAATTGGTTTCGGCTCCATTAAATCCTATTTCAATTTGTTGTATAAATATAACATATAAATAGTGGATTCACCAGCAAGTTATCGGTGACATTTAGATGCCCAAATGCTTGGCATAACTCACTGAGGAGCACCGAAGGATCCAACAAATGTGCTGGCCAGGACCGAACAGTTTTGACAGAGTGTGAATGACTTCTATTACTGGCACGGCTTTAAACCCAATAGAGAAAGAGTTACAGTTAGGCATTTTAAAACCTAATGGAGAAACTGATGGAGTATAATATGAGTGTACCTGTAAGTAATTACCCTATTTCACTATTACCTCATAGATTTTTCAATGAAATAAATAAGTGAGTTAGTTTGTTTGTATAGATTCAAATCCACCAACTTTATGTTTTATATCATTTGTATGATTGTATGAGCAATTAAGTGTAACAATAAATTCATTTCACGGCTTCGCAGGTGTCGGAACTGGACTAAAACGTGGTTTGTTTACATTTTCCTTTCTCCCACTTCTATCCCACAATGCAACAGTATGTAAAACAGATTTTCAAAGTTCAAAATCAAAGATATCTTTGCAAAATTCATTATCAAAATAGCTAAACAATCGTTCATCTTTCTTTAAGGTAGTCAATTGCAGTTTGTGCGTCTTTATCTCGAGCTTGCAAAATGTAAACAAACTGTGACGTAATAATGAAGTAGGGCAATTGCGAGGTTGGAAAGCCTGTGTAAGGAAATTATTGAATGAGTGAATGTAATTTTACTTGGTTTTGTTAAAAATAGCAATAACAGTTTTAAAAACTAGCGTGTGTTTAACTAAATAGTATATAAGTAATAACACTAAAGCTACACTAAACTTACACCGAACATCATTCAAATATACCGAAAACCAATACATCTTTTTCAATAAACTTACAAGTAACTGATTATGTATGGGCGATTCTAAATATTGACTTCTTGTGAACTGATAACAGGAAAAGAAACGGCTGAAATAAGGAGAAGAAAGAATAGTAGGATGAAGAGTAGAAGTACATCGATACCAAAGTCTCTCTAATAGCTGTAAGTTCTTCAGGGATAAAGTGAAAGTACAGCGCAGACCAAAACTCCAAAAGCGTTCCTAGACTGGCGCCAGCCCTTCGCCCGACGCTTTTTTATCGAGTCCTCGTTACATTAAATATTTTTAAAATGATAAATTGTTAAATATAAGATGTATTACAAATTCGGCTGTAAAATATAACGTTGGTAGAACTACTGAGTAAAACAGAAAACAAATACCGTGTATTCTAGTTGACATGTAATATCACTCTCGTTGTATGGTGCACGCGAGTAGAAAATAATTTTGGTCGACGGTAGCTGTAGAAAAAAATACTTGTTTAGCATGAATGATTGTATTTTTTGTATTAAAATAGCAATGTTTCTATTACCTTTCCTGAGATAAATTCAACAGCCGCCATTAAATGATTCTGAAGGTAACTTGCCATCGATACAAATGTGAAACTGTCTTTGAATGGACAAGATGGAGAATTAAAAAGTTTTGACCATCCGGCGCTGTCTTGGCCTTGTTGCTTGGTTACGAAATTATGACGTAATGTATGGCGCGTGTCACGAAACTCCATCGGGCTACCAAATAAGGAGGTCTAAATTCGGATGTCCTCACGTGACAGTAAGATGGGAGTAGGAAGGTAAGTCATTTTATAATATCCATAACTATTATCGTGCATAGCAAAGGTGACTGTCTTAAAAAAACAGCTTTTATGGACAAACAGCGACTAAATCAATATCTATAAACATTTTCGCGAGATCAGTATATTTTGGTCGCAAAATTTTTTTTTTTTTAAGACATACCTGAAACTAATTGTCGCCCTAAAAGCCAACCTTTGAGGACATACTTGGGACATTGAGAATAGGGGTACCTATCCACCCTTGTCGTAACGCGTATGATATGACAGCCAAAAACAGGTGTAAAATATATGATACTTTTTCATTTCAAAATACGTCGATTCTGGTTCAACAAATTCTGCCCATTTTCCATATGGCAGCTGATACAACACAATGACCAGATATTATTTTGATCCCGTTTAATTTTCAAAAACGTTGAAGATTTACACGACCTTCTGCTCGGCAAAATGGCCTAGGGGTGGAGGGTGGTCCTGATCAGCTAGACCCCCGCCCCCGGCGCATAGATCCGCCACTGGTCGAATTCCCATGCACGTGTCATTGTCTTGATAAGAATGGCCTGACTGAAGACGAGCATCTAGGTTTGTTCATCACGACTATGGGTACAAGTCGAGCGTATCAAACATGCTGGAAAAACTTCAGTGGGACTCTCTACTCCAGACGTCAGAACCAAAGACTCACTATCATGTACAAGATTCACAGTGGTCTGATCGACATGGGAACACAGTTCAAAATATCCCGATACCAAAGAGCTTCGAGGCACGTCAATTTGCAAGCATATATAGTGCCAGCTTCGCGTACAAACTATCACATGTACTCGTTCGTACCACGAACATTGCGTGAATG